>PVKH010037750.1:0-11416 GCA_004027955.1 Chaetophractus vellerosus | reverse complement strand
CCGGGAACCAAACCCGGGGCCTCCCATGTGGTACCCCAGCACGCTCTTTATCCACTGAGCTATCTAGCTGGGCCCCCATTTGGATTTATTTGTTTAGTTTTAACTTTTCCTGTTATAGATATAGAAACTTTGCTCCAATACCCTTCCATTTCTTCCTCCTTTTCTTTATGTTGTTGTGATATCAGTCATATTTATATATTATAAATATAACATGTAATGTTATAATAACTGGTTTATACAATTTTACATCTTTTAAAGAAGTTAAGAGAAGAAATGAGAAAAGGTTTACCTATAGAAGTGTTTACATTAGCCCCCATATTTATCATGTCTTATGTTCTTCATTGCTCCTCCTTTGGAGTAAGTTCTTTTCAGTCTGAAGTAATTGCTTTCAGATTTCTTGTTTGGCATGTCTAGTAGGTTGAATTATGCACATCCATAACTGCCAAGTCCTCAATCTCTGTTCCTCTGGGTGTGAACTTATCTGTAAATATGGCCATTTGAAATTGTATCATCAGTTAATGTGTGGACTCATTTGAGAAAAGAATTTTCTAAGTTCCTATTTAGGTGTGACCCAAATGAATCAGTGTAGGCCTTAGTACTTATTACTGACTTCTTTACAAGCAGAATTAATTTGGCCAGCAGCAGCAGGAGAAAGTTACAGGCAAAGATCTAGACATCACCACATGATGAGGGACTGTCATCACCAGAATGACTCACTACAGGAGACAGCAGAATTTTGTTGCCATCTTGATTTTGGACTGCAAGCCTCTGAAATTGTGAGGCAATAATTCTTATTACTTAAGCCAACCACAGTTTGGTATTTGTCATAGGAGTTTTGCAAATAAAGACAGCATATTTGTTAGTAATACATTCTCTTATGCTTGTTTTATCTTAGATTGTCTTTTTCACTTTCATTTTGCTGCATATAGAAGTCATGGTTGGGGGAAGTGGATGTGGCTCAAGTGATTGGACATCTGCTGATCATATGGGAGGACCCAGGTTTGATCCCTGTGACCTCATGGTAAAAAAAGTGAGCAGGCAAGCTGGGCCCATGTGGTGAGCCAGGCCCATACAGATGCATGGTGAACCATGCAGCAAGATGATGACACAATAAAAGAGAAACCCAGGGGAGAGTCAAGGTGAGATATGCCAGAAACCAGGAACTGAGGTGGCTCAAGTGATGGGGTGACTCTCTCCCTCATCTGAGGTCCCTAGGATTGAATCCTGGTGAAGCCTGGAGGATAAAAATGAGAAGAGAAGGCAAGAAACAGACACAGAAGATCACCCAGCAAATGGACACATACAGTAAGCAGGGGGAGGAAGTACTCATGTAAACCAATCAGACATGAGTAAAGCAAAGTCATGGTTGGCAATGTTTTCCTTAAAATGCTTTGACCATGTCATTGCACTGCTTTGTGGCCTCCACCCAATAATTTTATTGATACTCCACTTTATGTAATGAGTCATTTCCTCTTGTTGCTTTCATGATTTTCTTCTTGTATTTGTTTTCCATAGTTTGAATGTAATATATGGATCTCTTTGTATTCATCTGACTATGGTTATTTGATCTTCCTGGTTATGTATATTTTTTATCATTAAATCTTGGACATTTTTGGTCTTTATTTCTTCAAATATTTTCTGCCCCTTTCTCTCCTCTCCCAACAGTTCTTTCAAATAGAATTTTGAATCTTTGTTTTCTCACAGATGTTTGAGATTCTATTACTTTTTCCTCAGTAATTTTTATTTGGGATCTTAAGAATGGATTATATTTATAAGTCCATGATTCATTCTTTTGAAACCTTGAATCAGCTGTTGAGCTCCTCTATAGAATTTTAAAAATATTTTTATTATATATGTTGTGAACTTACAAAATAATCATGAACATATATGGAATTCTCATACAACATCCCTCCACCTACATGCTACAATGTTTTGGAATATTTGTTACAGATTATGAGATAATATCATTAGACTATTACCACTAACTATGGTGTATTGCATACATTTGGTATATTTTTCCCCATTCACCCTTATTATTAGCAAAGTACATCTTTGGCATTGATGTAAGAATATGACAGTATTGCTGCCAGCCACAGTCCATACGTTATATTAATTGCATTTTTCCATGCTTCTTGTTCATAGAAGGACACTCTTGTAGTTGTACTATTAACCACAATTCTCATCCACCTCTGGGTTGACTATGTTATTCAGTCCCTAGATTATTCTCTAGATTTCTTTCAATTGACATTTACATCCCAAGACTATGCTTTACAGCACCAATCCCATTTATAGACAAGTTGCATTAGTTCTATTCACTATAATATGTTACCATCAACATTTTCCATTTCCACACTTTTGCAGCCAAGTTAATTAAAACTTCCACATACATTCAGCATCAGGACACCTACTCAGCCCTCCTTTTACCTCCTAATAACCCAGGCTATAACCCCATGAATTTGTTTATTATGTGGAGCCAGGGTCACTGGACACTTTGGGGGCAGGGAGAGGGAAGGGCAATTGTAATGCAGGGTTTTTTTGGGGGGACTTGGGAAATGTCATGGATGATGTTGCAATGGAGGATGTAGACCATTTTGTATCATCATGTATCATGCAGAACTGTGTGGGAGAGAGGGTCGTCTACAGTCTGAACTGTGATCTATGCTTGATGGCAAAGCCCCAAAATGTGTATATCCATCACAGGTGTTATGCAACACTGATGAGGGATATGTATGTGTGGGTTGTGGGAGGTGTGTGGGGGGTGGCATATGGGTACTCCTGGAATCTCTGTGTAACATTTATGTAATCAATGTATCCTAAATATATATATAGATATATAAAAAATAAATAAAATTTTTTAAAAGCCTTGTCAAAATCACTTGACCATAGATGTGAGGTTCTCTTTCTGAACCATCAATTAAGTTTCATTGGTCTATGTGTCTATCTTAATGCCAGTGCCATGCTGTTTTTACCAGTGTAGCTAGGTAATGTGATTTAAAGTCTGGAAGTGAGAGTCCTCCAAATTCACTCTTCTTTTAGGATGTTTCTATCTATCCAGGGCCCCTTACCCTTCCAAATAGATTTGATAATTGTGTTTTCCATTTCTTTTTAAAAATGCTCATGGAACTTTAATCATTATTGCCTTGAACCTGTATACCAGTTTGAGTAGAATTTACATCTTAATGATATTTAGTCTTCTAATTCATGAGCATGGAATGTTCTACCATTTATTTAGGTCAGTTTAAAATTTCCTTTAGCAATGCACTGTGGTTTTCTGAATACAAGTGCTTCATGAGCTTGGCTAAGTCTATTTCTAAATATTTGATTCTTTTAGTCACTTTTGTAAATGGAGTTTTTTTCCCTCACTTCCTCCTCAGATTGTGCATTATAGCATATTAAAACACTACTGATTTTGCATATTAATCTTATATTCTACTCTGCTGGAATTGTTTATAAGTTCTAGCAGCTTTGTTGTGGTTCTTTGGGAATTTCTAGGTGGAGGATCATATCATCTGCAAATAGCAAGAGTTTTAATTCTTCCTTTCCAGTTTGGATGCTTTTTATTTCTTTTTCTTGCCTGTTTGTTCTAGCCAGAACCTCTAGCACTGTATTGAACAACAGTGGTGACAGCAGTCATCTTTGTATTGTTCCCAATTTTAATGCAAAAGCTTTCAGTCTTTCACCATTGAATACATTGCTAGTGGTGGGTTTTTCATATATGGACTTTATCATATTGAGAACGTTTCTTTAAATTCCTATCTTTTGTAGAATTTTTATCAAGAAAGGATGTTCTATTTTTGTCAAATGACTTTTCTGCATCAATCAATAAGATCATGCATTTTCTTCTTTGATTTATTAGTGTGGTATATTGTGCTGGTTGATTTTCTTGTATTGAACTACCCTTGCATGTCTGGTATAAAACTGACTTGATCAAAATGAATAACTTTTTTGGTGTGTTATTGGATTCAATTAGCAAGTATTTTGAGGACTTTGCTTCTACATTCATTAGGGAAATGGGTCTGTAATTTTCTTTATTCATAATATATTCATCTGGCTTTGGTTTTAGGGTGATATTGACCTCATAGAATGAGTTTGGTAGGATTCCTTCTTGTACAAATTTTTGGAGGAATTAGAGTAAGATTGATATTAAATCTTCCTTGAATGTTTGGTAGAACTCACCTGTGAAATCATGTGGTCCCAGCTTTTCATTTTGGGGAGTTCCTTGATGACTATTTCAATCTCTTTACTTGTGAATTTATTTTTGAGGTCTTCTATTTCTTCTAAGGTCCATGGAGGTTATTTATATATTCCTAGAATTTTTCCATTTCATCTACATTGTCTAGTTTGTTGGCATAAAGTTATCCATACTATCTTTTTTTTATCCCTTTTTTTGCTATGGGATCGGTAGTAATGTCCCTGTTTTCATTTTTTATTTCATTCATTTGCATCTTCCCTCTTTTTTCTTTGTCTGTCTAGCTAAGGGCTAATTGATTTTGCTAATCTTTAAGAAACAATCTTGGGTTTTGTTAATTTGCACTTGTACTGTTAGGGTGTGGTTGGAGCCACAGGCATCCAACAGGCAGTTCATGCAGGCAAAAGTACCAGCAGTTCTTCAGATAAGCTGAGGAAATACCAGCCTCCTCCTGTCCTATGGTAGATTGAGGGTGGCATCCCAGGTGCTTATTAAACCAGTATGTGTGGATCAATGGTACCTGCAGTTGCCCAGAGAGGCAGAGGGAACACCACTCTCTCTTATCCTATCAGGGTGTGGGGATGGAGCTACAGTTGTCTAAGTATCCAATCCATGTTGGCTGAAAGCACCTGTAGGTGCCCAGAGAGGCTGAAGAAACACCCAGTCTCTCTTATCCTATGGGTGGTGGTTGTGATGGAATCAAAGGTACTCAACAAATCAGTCTGTGTAGGCCAAAATCATGTAGAGTAACACAGAGAGGCTGAGGAAACACAGCTTCCCTCCTATCATATTGGGTATGGGAATGATGCCCTAGGTGTTCAACTATTCAGTCTGTGCCAGCCAAAAGCACCTGCAGTTTTCTGGAGAAGCTGGTGCAGGTCCCCCCCATCCCAGCTTCCTCCATGATAGAGGGGGCCTGGGGCTTAGGCAAGAGCTGCAATCCAATCTGGGTTGAACGAACAACCTTCACTGTACTTTCAATCAGTCCTCCTTTTCCTTATGCTGGGGGTGGAGTTAAAATGGTGGCTACTGGCCTCTTCCTGACTTGGACAGTTTCAAACTTAAGGTGTTCATAGGATTACACTTTAGACAGTTGAATTTACTAACAGTAGCAGAAGTGGGTGCACAACTGTCTCTTCCTTCCCCATTTTTGGGAAATGAAACTTCCAACTCCAGCCACAGAATAGTTCCCATAGTGGCTTGCACCACCAGTGGAGGATGGGCTCTGGCCTCAGTGGCATGCTCTGTTTTATCTACTTTCTGCTCATGAATCTATTCATGAATCTTCACTGAAGATGGGCAGTCCAATTTTTCCATTCTTTAAGGGATGTTGCAGGGTGCTTTTGTGGTCTCTTGGGGCCTCAAACAGGTGCTTTAGATAACTCTGGCTGATTACTAACTGCTCTGTAGGACGAGCTTTCTCCTGGAGCTCTTCACTCTGCTGCCATCTTGCCCCTCCCACTCACTCTATAGAATTTTTCATGACTATTGTTTCACTAACACTGAAATTTCCATTTTTAAAATAATTTTTATCTCCTTGAGAATTTTCATTTGTTGATTCGCTGTCATCATACTTTCTTTTCATTCATTACATATGATCTCATTTATTTCTTGGAACATATTTATAATAGCTGTTTTTGTCTTTGTTTATAAAACTTCTGGAGATAGTTATGGACCATTTCTATTCACTGCATTTCCCCCATGTATGAATCACTTTCTTTTTCTTAAAATTGATCATTTTATATGGCAATATATTTATCATGCCTGGATTCATATTTTTACAGGTGATGGTGGTTATCATTGCTGCTCCTGCTGTTGATTTTTTTCATTCATAGTTTCATTTGGGTCCTACTTGGAATAAATCTATTAATTTTCCCCCTATACTATACAAGTATATATGCCTCTGCTATGCACACAAATATACTTATAGATAAATATATGCATAAATACACAAATATGTAATATATTTTATATAGCATATATTCTATAATTCTTGCTGGTTTCCTATGGGTTGCACCTGGATAATTATCCACTAATAATTGGACAGAGTTTGTGTTCAACAAAATTGGACCACTAAGGCTTCCATCCTCTGCTCATAGATCTGCGTGTTTACAGGATTATTGAAAATCCATGACATTTTATTTTCTGCTCTGACTTTATGTTGGGTCATTTCAGTACCCTCGTGTGTATGTGTGCAGCCTCAGTATCAGCTAGGAGCTTATGGATGCTGTCTGTGGGCCCTATCTGGCTTCCACTTCTTCTGCATGCAGCCTCAACTGGCATGAGATTTCCATTCAATACATCCCCAGGCTGGTAGATTCTTGACCCTCCTCAACTTCCTATCTCTGAGATATCCAATTCAACTGACTATGCCATTAGTTACTGATGTGCCTACTGCTCTATATTTAATGATCCCTCTTTGACTGTGGGAGAGGTGCTTCTGTTCTCATTGCTTATCCTACCTTGGCAGAACCTCCTAAGTGACCAAGCTGTGGTTAGGAAAGGAATGGGAATAATCTCAGATCAGAATGCACGGACCTCCAGTCTTTTTAGAAGCATGTTACTAAGACTGTCACATGCCTTTGATCTCTTCTCAGAGAGCTCAAATGGTTGCTTTGGTTAATTCTGTTCAGTTCATGGTCATATTTTGGAAAGAGGTACATATATATTTTTACATGAAGTCCAGGGTGGATGGCTTTTAAGTATGTCATTTGGGGGAGTGTGGATGCATTGGCTCATGAAATGAGGAGTGAATGACTAAAAGTAGCACAAGGTCAAGAGTTGAGCAGTTGGGAAAAGTTACTCACAGCCATGCTGGCTTGTCAGCCACTTTGGCTATTCGTGCCATGAAGTTTAGAGTAGAATACCAAATCAGCAAAAGGCAGGGTATGGACTGAAATGAATATCATTGGAGCCATCCTGAAATGAAAGAACCAGAAATGACATGGAGAGAAACCTCAGGGTAATGCAAAACTTAGGGCATTTCATTTAAATAGAGTAACTTCTCCTTCCTCCCCAAAAGATCTGATGTGAGACTGGATGATGACTTTGAAAAGATGAACAGAGCAGAAAATAAAGGAGCTGGAATTCATACCAATGAGCAAGGAATGACTTGATCATAAGGATAAGATGTGACCAAAAAGACTGGACTGAGTGTAGGAAAATGAATTTTGCATTTTATTTTTCAAAAGATTTTATCTCAGGGCAATGCTGACATCCTGTTTGAAGGCACAGATATTTATTTTTTTTTACTCTTAAATGTTTTAGATTACATAAATATTACATAAAAATATATAAGGACTCCCAAATACCCCAACCTTCTCACACACTTTCTCTCATTAACATCTTTCATTAATGTGATATATTTGTTACAATTGATGAACACATATTGAAGCATTGCTACTGACCATGGTCTATGGTTTACATTATTGTTTATGTTTTGCACCACACAATTATATAGGTTTTGATAAAATGTATAATGGTCTGTATCAGTCAATGCATTGTCAGGGAGAACAATTCCAATTCTCCAAAATGTCCCATGTTACACCTATTCTTCCCTCTTCCTCCCCTCAGAAGATCTAATGGCCACTGCTTTTATATCAATGATACAGGTTCTTCCATTGCTAGAATAATAATAAGGCTACTTTAGTTCACAGTTGCATTCCTCCCTTATGTTTGTTCATTACTCAATCTTGAGAATTTGGGGATAGTGATGCCCTCTATGTTTCTGATTGAAAGGGGGCTGAGATGCCATGGGACAGTTCACTGGAACTGTCTTGCTTGCAGTTGTAGACACTCTCTGTTTTTTAGGATGTGCATTGTCCATCATCATCCTTTTGTTAGTTTTCCTGGGTGAGTCCAGTGAATTGGTGATTTGGTGATGCAACTCTGCTGAAAGTCAGGGCTCAACAGACATATGAACCAACTGAAGACTTATGTCTCTGAGACATATATTTATTACATATGGTACTAATTATAGGGTTAAATAAAAGGGGCATAAGAGCCATGTGTAGGGCACTTATAAATGAGTCTAACTCTGTTATATTGGGTAGAATATATTCCAAAGTAAGGCCCACTGACAGGATGCTAAATTCCTGAGATTTTCTGCACTGCCTATAGTGTCTAGATTTCTCTAGAGCCTTCAGGAGCCCCACTGTTTGTGGCATGGTTTACTCTGGCAGGCAAAGAGATACTCTTGAGACATACATAAATGTAACTTCTGGAATGACCTCCAGAGTTATTTTGAAATCTCTTAGCCATAAAAACTCATTTGTATTCATAAAGGTCTTTTTCCAAATTCATTGTTGATTGGTATTTGATAATAATTCCTTGGTGCCAGGGAGGCTTTTCCCTAGGAGTCATATCCCACATCAGGGGGATAGGTAGTTTTTATATGTTGTTTGGCTTAGAAAGAGGCCACATTTTAGCAGCAAGGAGGCTTTCAGGAGTTAACTCTTATACAATAGTTAATACTAGGCTAAGTTTCACTTCCACAGAACAGGTTTCATAGGCACAACCATTAATATCAAGGGCCTAGTGTAATGTACTGTCATCCTTTGTTAGACACAGCCAAGGTACTGGGGGGATTCTTGCCTCTCTATTAAAGAATGTAGCAGGACTTCCCAGGGTGGGAATTCAATATTATTTTGGTTATTGTGTGGTTCTCCACCCACCAAGACAATGCACCATAATCACAAGGGAAACTGCCAAGTAGTGTAATAGAATTTTCAGAGCTGCTTAAGTGAATAATTTTTTAGTAAACACATTTTCCCACTATCAGTGTCAAAAACAAGCCCTTGTTCAGCTAATATATAATCAAGTTTGACAATGCTATTATTTAAAAGAAGTTAGATAATGAATCTAATACCTGGTACTGTGCAGCTCTAGCTCTAGCAGTAGATCCAGTAACTTTTCCTATTGTGGTTGAAAGATTTCTATGTTTTCATTTATCTTAACCTCAAGCCAAGGTAGCAATAAGTTGTCAAAAGAGACAAACCCAGAATCATGGACTCCCTGGGTAAATCCTTTTTTGTCTGATAATGTAGATTGTGGGGACTAGTACAGTGAGAAATTTAAGATTCACTGTAAAGACCTACAGGTGCAGTGAGGAGACCAAGTAAACTGTTCCCAGGTATTTACCAGCTATTAAGAGCCCAGTGAAATATATTACAAAAGCCCCCACAATTTTTACAGGAAGGAAAAGTGCTTTTTTTTTTTTGCTTTTAAAATTTCTTGTTTAGAGATATTGTAGGTTTACAGAAAAGGCAAGCAAAAGATAGAGCATTCCCATTTAATCCCCAAACACTGTTACCACTCTGCATTAGTATGGTACCTTTTTTACAAGTGACAAAAGAATATTAAAACTGTACTATTAACTATAGTCCATAGTTTACATTAGGGTATATTTTTCCCATATAACACCCTATCATTAGCATCTTGCATTAGTGTAATACATTTGTTATAATTAATGAAAGGATATTGTTATAATTAACTATAAAATCCATCATTTACAGTAGAGTCCACTGTGTTATAGAGTCCTGTGTCTTATCTTTTAATTTTTAATCTAGTAACATATACATGAACTAAAGTTTCCCCTTTTAACCACATTCACATATATAACTCAGTGCTGTTAATTATATTCCAAATATTGTGCTACCACCAGCACCATCCATTTCCAAAACTTTACAACCAATTTAAATAGAAATTCTGTACAAATTAAGCATTATCAGCCATTCCCTATCCCCAACTTAGCCCATGGTAACTTGTATTCTAGGTACCAAATCTATAAGTTTGCTTATTCTTATTTCATATCATGAGATCATACAAATATTTGTCCTTTTGTGTCTGGCTTCTTTCACTCACCATAATGTCCTCAAGATTCATCCATGTTGCTGCATGTATCAAGATTTCATTCCTTTTTATGGCTAAATAATATTTCATTGTGTGTGTGTATACCACTTATTGTTTATCCATTCATCAGTTGATGGACACTTGCAGTTGATGGACACTTGCTTCCATTCAAGATTCACTTTTCACAAAACATTACCATTAGACACTTTCATCAACTACATCAAAATAAGCCTCAGAATAGGACACAAAATTCTTCCATAAGGAACATAACTCAAGAATATCCTAAAACAGGTGGAATTTGGGAATAACAAGTTATCTTAGGAGTTAATAAATCCAACAAATTCCTTTTTATAAATGAAATTGAGACCAAGAAATTTTAAGTAGGGTTGTTTAAAAAAGGTAAGTCAGGAACCGGTGTAGCTCAGTAGTTGAGCAACTGCTTCCCATGTATGAGTTCCTGGAAGGTACCTCCTAAATAAAGGTAAGTTGGATGATATTATTCCCCCTGCAAAATCCTCCAATGGCTTTCCTTCTCACTCAGAGCATAGCTTACTGGATCTGCACCTCCCTTCCCCACAACTCCTGTTTCCTATTGCTTTTTGTGGAGTTATTAATCTGGTACCCTTACTGAGGTTCCTACAACATGCTGTGCACACTTATGTCTCAGGGGTCTTGCACTTCTTGTGCCCTCCCCCTGTTTCTACTCTTCCCCCCAGATACCTGTGTTCATTACTTTCTCAATTCCTTCAAGTCTTGGCTCAGCTGTCCCTTCTTGTGATGTTTACCTTATTTAAAAGGACAATTCTTGCCCCCTGACACTCCATCTTTCCAGATCATTTTTTTTTCGAGAGCATTTATCACCTTCTAAGGCATGGTATAATTTACTTGTTTAGTTTATTATCAATCTTTCCCTACTAAAATATTAGCCCCAAAGTCAGAAGTTTCATCTCTTTTGTGCAGATTTAAATCCAGTAGTAGGTACTCAATTAGCATTTGTTGATTTAACAAAGTGGTTTGCCAAAAGTCAACAAAAATGTTTACTGAAAAAGCCAAAATGAGAATCTATGTTTCTGTAGTCCAATCCATCAGAAAATTCACAGACTACTGCTGAGGACATATACCACAATTAAGAAAATACCCTATCCAGGTGGAACAAGGCAAAAGGAATGGAAAGAAGTCAAGCAAGGAAGAAAGGAAAAAATAAGATCATCATGTGTAGATAAGATAGTTAAAAGTGAAATGCAGGAAGAATTTGTAGCATATCTTATGAACCTCCAGGAAAATTTTCACTAAAGTGAGATAAACACTTTGGATTTGAAAAAATAAAGATGAAACATCCCAAATAAGAGTTCAAATCTGTATCAATGCTTAAATCCT
>PVKH010037748.1:0-11417 GCA_004027955.1 Chaetophractus vellerosus | reverse complement strand
CATCATTTTTCTGGTCTGCCAGGCTGGAACTTTGAGAGTAATCACCAGTACTTACCTTCCCTTCACCTCCATCACCTGGTCAACCATCTAGCCTTGTCATGTATTCCTGCCCACTTTATTTCTAGAGTCAGCAGCTGAGCCTTGAATGAGTCCCATGAATTAGCTACCTCAAAGATAAATTAAATAGCATCATTCCTAGCTAATCTCCCTGCTGTCACTTCTCTTCAAAACCACCCAAAATATCATGCCAAACAAATCTCCTTAACTTGCCTCTTACACTATATAATAGTCCTATTCAAAAACAGTAATATTGCTCATGAAAATTAGTTCAAATTCCTCTAAAATGTATTCAAATATTTGCCCATATAAAAAGACAAAGATACCCTATGGAGTGTCTTTAAGAAATGTTCTTCCCTTTCGGTACGTCCTCTTTGAACTCCTGTTCTCTGGCCCGGGATCCTCATGGGCCTCTCAGCCCACCCGATCACCTCCTGTGTCCACTCGGCAGGCATGTGTAGCTGCGGCATGAATGAGTGACCAACAGACAGGCAGACCTGTTACTAAAACCCAAACCTTGTCCATTCCCTGACTGATCTGCTGTTAAGGTCCATGCTACCAATTTTAACTCTTCAATCTTTTACTTCACTGTATCTTGGGGACGCCAGACATAAACCAAAACCACAGACCATAAAGCGGATCAGGATAGAACACACACTTAACAGAGAAATGCTAGCAAGCAGACACATGAGAAGAGCAGAAACTGGAACATGAGCAGGACAGTTCCGAGCAGAACTGCCCTATGCATCACACGACATTTACCATCCATGTCTCCTGCGCACTAAACACCTGTGGCAATACACCCAATCCCCAAAACAACTCCATTTTTCCAAATGACTGGGGGCGGAGTCACATTGAAATCCTTGGTCAAGAACCACTGGGCAGGGAAACCCAAAGGAGGAAACTGTTTATAGGCACCTTTCAAAGACCTGAGAAGACTGGAAGCTGCTAAGGCATTTTCAAATTAATTTAAGATCCCCTCATACTACGCAGGAGGTCTTTTGAAATCCTGGCATCAATCTGAAAATCTCCTCAGGAAGCAGGAAGCTGACCACCCGCCTCACCATTACCTTGGCTCCCCCTCCTGCTCAGGCACCTCCTCCTCCTCCTCCTCACTTCCACTGTACTCGTACTCTGTTTCATCTGTAAAGGAGAGGACAAAGTAAACGGGATGGTTCACAAATCAGGACAGAGGCAAGCAGTGGGAGGCAAACCTAATGCCATTATGGCAGGAAATAAACACGTTCCATGTGAAAATAGGAACGTGTACTAGAGAATGGGATGAGGGCCAACAGTGCAACATGGAGTTCCCACAGCAACCCATGGCAATTCTATGGGGTAGGGCTAGCCTTGCTCGCCCACAGAAGAGATGTTTATGCTGCATTCACAAGCCCTTTCAGAGATGAACTGCTAAGCGGGGCTCCAGAACACGTGGCACAAAAGAAAAAGTGGCCCACGAGCAACAGCAACTTCAGAAAGTCCATTTTGATGCCAAAATTCAAAAGAAAGAGATTTAATTATGTGAAACTAACTAATATAAGTCAGAGAATTTACTTGGTTACATTTAGCAATCAGGGATCCACTGAGAGAGCAAAAAGACAGAAAAGTTTGCCACTTTGACAAAAAGTAAAGGATTAGTTGGTACTTAGAACAGAAAACAAAATCAAAATGTTCCCACAAGTTATAAAAGGTGATATCAAGGAAAACTAATGAAACAACACAACCAAGAATGAAACAGAAACTGCTCTACTTAGGTTTTCAAGTTTCAACAGGAATAACTTATTTTCATTTCAATAGGTTTTCTACCATTTTTGCAAACGTAACAGGCCATTTTATTGGCCCTCTCTCTTAATGTCAGTATTAAAACTTTCAGTGAACAATTTCATTTCAGAGTGCCAAAGCCAGACAGGTTGAAGAGATTTAAAAACACATTCTACTCACAAATAAGAAATATATTTCTATTTTTTCAAGAGACATCTAAGATAAAAGTCATTTTTCTGTTAAGAAAGGGCCTGAGGACTTAAATTTATGGTTCAGGATGAATTAATTAGTCTATGTATTCACATATGTACACATTTTTCCAGAAAATAGGGCTATCATGTCAACTAAGAGCTAAGCATAGAAGTCTTATTTTCTTTTGAACAAATGCATAGGGTGACACGCAAAGCCTAATTACTTATGACTAAATATGTCAAAGGCCAAAAGTTATTTTGAATTCAGTGATGGCTTAACCATGAATACAGAAGTTGTGAAAGACTCAAATGAACATGAAAAAAGCTCAGTGCATGTCCCAGAAGATGACTCTTTTGACCAAGTCTTTTACTGCCTAAAAAACGTGCTATTTTTAGCTTCCTTTTCACCCAGAAATTTAAATGCCAAAAAAATTCATTAATAGGGTGCCCCTTACCCAAATGCTGTCTTGTAAAATTACTGTAATAATCCACAAAAGCAAAAGATCAGTGTAAGCTAGAGCTCTCGGAGACAGTTTAGTGAAGATGGTGACGGAGCCTGAATGCTTTGGCTAGAGAGAAGAAACAGAGAGGGCATCCCAGGCAGGTGGGATGTGTATGTAAAGATACAAAACCATGTGATATAATGGGAAGAGAAAGGAGACCTAGGTCGGGAATGTAAGGGCAGGTCGTGGGCATGCACAGCCATGGGAAACCCTGGTGGGTCCTTGAGCGCCACATGGAAACAGTGATGCTGAGGCCCACAGCTGATGCTCAATAAACCCCAGCACAGCATACCATAAACGCAGCCTTCACAACAAAGTAAAAAAAGCAGCAACGAAGATGTGCTGCCGACGAAGAACTAGAAGTTTCAACTATGTGGACAGGCCTGGGTGCCTGCCTAACTGGGAACACGTTGCAACAAACTGCACAGCTCAAGTTCACCTTCACCTGGAGCCAAGCTGCACCTGAGAAGCACTCAGTGAATTACAGGGTAGAGACAAACTAGTCAAGCCAGGTGAGCACAATTTCATGGCTGGGAAAGGAGGAAGCCATTCTAGTTGGCAAGAAACTAAAAGTGAAAAACATCTTTTAAAAAAAAAAAAAAAACAAAAAAGATGAAAATGGAGGCATATTTAATACCTTTCTCTCCTCGCTTCTTTCTGGTCCGGTCTATATGGTCCTTAAGCTGGATTCTCACTTGCCTTTCATTTGGCTGATCTCTTATAAAAGGATGTTTCAAAAGCTGCTCTGTAGAGGGCCGCTGCATGTAATTCTTCACCAGGCACCCTTCTATAAAACTGAAAAATTTCTTTGACCTGTAAGAGGAAGTAAAAATGATCATCAAATTTCTACCACAAAGAGCAAAGTTTCAAATGATCAAGTAAGTAACAAGCCTGCAAAAAAGAAGAGCTTCAGAATTCACCATAAGCATTCTACAAGTGCATAGGAATAATAAAAGGATATAAATGGTAACTTGGGACCCCTGGGTATCAGGAGCATTAATTAAGCACAATTTAAGATACCATATCACTGACAACACACCACCAACAGAGCTATGAAGGAGGCCAAATTTAAACGAATTGGGTTTAAATCTGATTGCTTATCGATCACTTAATCATAGGGGTAGGTAGAAGAGGCTGGGGGTAGGGGAAGTTTCTACTAAAATGAAGGCAAACAGAGGACAGATGAATGGTATCTAGAAGACAAGGGCAGATAAAGAAATGAGAAAGTACCTGAGTCAGTTACCAAATGCTGGGCTCTTGTACTTGTTAAAATGACATTTCAATCAGAGTTTCAAACCAGTTTAGTCATTCAAAGAATATCAGTTCTCTATACGAAACGTAGAGGTAGAAATGATGGTTTTGAGCGGGCAATGACTTTGCCACCTAAATCTACCTGACTAGCCACTTTTATTTCTGCCCGTTTCTCTATGCCAGGCTCAGGATGGCCCCAGCTGAGACACTCTTACCCAACCTATCTTTCGGAACTCAGCTCAGGAACTGTCTCTTCTGGGGAAGCCTTTCCTGGTAACATGCCCTCCCTGCACATTCCAAGCCAGGAGTCTTTCTTCCTGGGTTGTCTGGTTTAACAGACTATATATTTTATGCTTCTGTCTCCCTGCTGGTTAGAAATGGTAGCAGCCAGGAGCTGGTTCCTACTTTTCAGTTTGTTGACAATATCCAATACTGTCCACAGCACACCAAAACAGGTATGTAATAAATTTTTGTTGAAGGAATGAGTTATTAGTCAGTCTTTTAAAAATGCAATTTAGAAAATTACTTCAGTTCTTTCTAACTCACTGCCTTTAAGAATCACTTCTATTGTCTTTCATTTCCTTTCCAAGTTACTATTTTTCAATTCAACAAATATTTATGTACCAACTATTCGCATTGTTATGTTAGGCTCCATAAGAAATATAGTTAAGAAACGAAGTAGAGGAAATTTAGGTATACACAGTACCAGATGTACAACCAAACTTAGAGAAGGAGGAAAACACAACTGTTACAACAGGACAGCTATTAGGAAAAAGTGGGGTATTTGACAGACCATAGAAAAGGGGAGACAGAAGACAACATCCCAGGGGTAAAGGCACAACATGAACAAAGGCAGAAATATTTTAGAGAAAAATGTATACCTTTTTGTGGCTGGTATAGAAAAACAGCTCAGAGAAGGCCCTCAATGTCACTTCTTTAAGGGGTTATTATATTATTTTAGGGTCAATGTGGAATATCAAAGATTTTGCATGGTGAAGTGAAATGCTCTAACCCAGAGATTCCCAAACCCACCTGCTCATAAGAATGATTATGGAAGTTTAGTCATTCCCCAAACCTCAGAAACTTTGAGGTTGGAGCCCAAAGGAATCCTCATGCACCATTTCCACAGATTAGCATTTGGGGCTCAATGACCTAAAGCATATTCTTTAAAACCAGCTATCCAGCTCTGCTGGAAGAGAGTTCACTGGTCATCTTTTTGAAAGCCACTTCTCCAAAAACAGTAGGAGAAATTTACATCTGGTGGACAGGAAGACAAATCACAAAGGAAAAAGGACTTTTTGTCTGTAATCACTCAGTTCCTTTGGAATGTGTGGGTAAAATGAGAACAGTAATACAAATGGATGGACATGGAGTCTAATCAAGTGTAAACAAAGTCTGGTGTATTAAAGGAACATGGGAAACATTTACTGTCGACCATGTCTGTCTTTATGTCACCATGTGTTATACACATAGTGGTTGATCCCCAAACCACAAGTAAGAGAATAATCAGAGCAGGGACAATTGGAGAGACTTGAAGATTGTGAGAAACTTTGAAGAGAAGGCATTGATTCAGCAATCCTTCCAGTACAGACGACCTTCTATAAAATCTGAAAAGGGGAAAACTAACATTACTTAGTTTAGCAAGAATCAGACAAAGTGTTACCCTGGTCCTATAGCGTTTTCCTTGGAGATGCCTACTATATGTGTTGGCTTCCCTAGGACTGCCCAACCATGGATGCCCAGGTTGGACATCGTGCCTTAATACACAAGACCAGTTAGGGCCAAAATTCTTTAAACCACGTAGCCCTGAAGAATATCTCCAAAAACTGGTAAATGGGACTAGACAGCCTCAGTGGTATGGAGACAGATGTGGTTAAAGACAATACATAAATAATGAGAAAAATCCTGCCCATAGAAGAAAGGTGGGGAAAGGATGCCAAAATGTGTTGGGGACAAAGACAGAACAGAAACAGTGATATGTGTGACAGGAAAACCCGATGGGAGAAGAAAACTACACAGCACCAGAAGAGAAGCAGGCAAGAAGAAAAGAGCAGACAGTGACACTGAGAGACCAAACCCAGAGGAGAAAGCATAAAACTGAGATCTCTGCATATTTCCAGAACCAGAGCCAAGAACCTAGAATGAGAGGAGATGACATTAACTGGAAAACCAATAAGAACAGTTCCAGAAAGGAAATAAAACCCGAAGCCACAGAAGGTAGGCATCAGCAAAACAGACAAGTCCAGGAAAGCAGAAAGCGGTGGGCCCACAAGAACGGGGAGCTTAAGTACAGACAGGAACTGACGGGAAAGGACTCCAAGAAAGGTCAAGCGAATGAGTGGGCAAAATCTCAGGCAAATCAGAAATGAGAAGACTCCAATGATTTTTAGGAACTAATCCAAACCATTCTTTGCTTAGAATGTTGCAATTCTAAAGGCTTTCATCAGTGAGGGTTATTGTCATCTGCCTCCATGGATATCAACAATTTGTTTGGCAAATGTATGAGAGCTGAAGGGAGATGGAAGAGTAGCAACCCAAAGAAAAGAGGACAATTCTTTTAATGTGTTCTTCTGGGAAGAAAAAGGGTATGATTCACTTTTTTTGGTAATAATTACAGTAAACACCTTCATTAATTTGAAAATCCTATTTCACCTGAGGAACTACAAGTCAATCTAGCTTTGATTTTTATAATGTAAAGATGTTGAGAAACAAATCCCACTTTAAAGTGTATTTAAATATTAAAACAGAACTTTTTCATAACCATGTTATGGTATTCCATATGATCCCTTGTCATTATTTTGTAATTCAAAGAGAATTTACAAGAAAAATAAATACACACACACAAAACCAACCCACTTTTTATTTGGTGTTTTTAGGCACTGTTACATGTGTTCTTTGGAAATTAGAATGGCCAGATTTTGTCTGAGGAAAGGAACACTAAAGGAAACATTTACAACAACAACAAAAATAGAACAACAACAAAAATTACCATATAAAGCTTACCATTTTTTTGACTTCAGCCGGGGAGGAGGGTTTCTGGGAATGAGAAACAGTGCTCTCATTGGATGCATGTCACAGAGAGCTGGGGAGAGGAGATGGTCGGGTCAGTATGTCCCTCAGTGTTCTCATTCTTGATTTCTAGGGCTCAATCTGAAGAGCAAATGCTCTGTCCCATGATCTGACTGAAATGCTTGATGTCAAGCAGTCTAGACATCTAGTTATGAACTCTAGGGCATGCCTTGAATTCCCCATTTAAAAATAGCAAAATATAAAGAGATCAAGGGCAACACAAAGAATACACAATTTCAAATAGACACTGGAAAGTTTTCATGAATCAAAAACAAGTATAAACTGAAAGTCTTAAAGAAGTTAACAGCTTAAGTTTTTAAATCGTCTGTAAGATTACAACTAAAATAACTGCATTTTCATAGGGTTGTCATGAGGTTTATATAAAACAATGCTTGTAAAGACCGCCAAAGGGCTGTTTGTGGTCACAGCTAGTATTACTATGGAAGGGGAAACATGGGAGCCCAAGACCAGATTGTTTAATCCATACAGTTACTGTTTGTACTCATCCCAATAAAAGCCCTTACAGCACACATGCTCTCATTAATCTATCAAAATAGGCAGTGACATTTTCATGTATTTATCTTCAAGAGAATCTTACAAGGAAGCTGGGCAATGAGAGCTACAGAAGCAAACAGTACTATTCCCATTGTGATAGAAAACCAAGACAAAGGATCAGGTAATACTTCCCTATTACAACTCCTTAGAGGAAACCATGGAAGAAATGTATGGTTTTCAAGCAGACATCCATTTCTGCAAACTAATTTTTGGCTGTTAATAAAATTTTTTCATTCATTCAACAAATATTTATTCATCAGCATCAAATATGTATCAGGCAGTTACACATTCTTTGTGTATACCTGTTTCCTTGGGGACCAACAGAAAATACTTTTTCCTTTGTTCTCTGCAACTCTACTCCTATCCTTAATCAAAAATCAATTTTATAAAGTTTCTATTTGATTTAATCCAAAGAAGCAGCAGTTTTGCAAAGGGGAGGAACATTTCATAGGTAATACAAAAAATAGTCTGTGTAAAAAGTTATGTCTCTATTTGTAAAGTCAAAACCCAATACTAAAACTTCATGTGTTGAACCAGTTTCACTGAATATTAAGTTCAAAATGTAAAAAGAAAAAGTACAGCCTATTATCTGAATGTGACATAATTTTGGGTCACATATCAATACAACTTAAAATAAAATGTAGCCTACAGACCTCAAGGAGATCACCAAAAGAGAAAGCAGGTGCCAAGAATTCCTTTTACATTTAAAACCTCACAGAAATGACCCACCAAGAATGCTGTTATCCAGGCAGATGGTCTTCTGAAGCCTTGGCACAAATTTAAGTTACATATAACAAATAGGCTTTAAAAAAAGGGAAAGAAAGTTACTTACGGGGAGCACCTTCTGCCATCTCAATGGCTGTAATGCCACAAGACCAAAGGTCACTCTGCAAAATAAAACAGTGTGTTATGGTATCCGTATTAGCTATGAAGCCACTAACTTACAATTTCAGGTTATTCACACCAATGAAATAACAGCTTTCACTGGGTATAAACTGAAAGTTTGCTAGGAAATTAAAAGGATTTGAAAAATAAACAAAAGGTTTGGAAGAACACCTTACAAACAAACAAAACTGACTTGCTAATTAAAGCCACTTTTATCTACAAACTATAGATGGTCCACATGTAAGCCTGTAACTGCGCACTGCATGGTCTACTTCAGTATGTTTGGTTTTTTTTTTTCTTTTCTCTTTACAAACATTAAACATTTGAATGTAGCATGTTTGAATATAAGAACACGAAGAGACTACAAATTTGTCTCTTGTTTTTATGGAGTTTTCTCAGCCTATAGCCGGGTGTAGGAGGTGGGAGTTCAGCAGCTTAACCATTACACTTAGCGGCATTAATGCTGGGACAAGGAGATATCATACGGATCTCACTGTGATGCAGTACACAGCACACCTGGCACCTCTGAGGTGACGTTTTCCTGGATAATAACCGAGACTTTCTAGTTTACAGGAAACAAGCTAAATGAGAGCACAAAGGCAGACAGATCTAGAGACAGAACATTCTTTTTTATTATTATATATCTCCCCCTTTCTGCTTGTTCTTGCTGTGTTCATTTTTGCGTTCTTCTGTGTCTGTTTGTCTCCTCCCCCGTTGCAGCGAACCAACGAGTCAGCTCCCCGCGCGGTGGCCTTGCCTGCCCGTGGCGGCTTTGTCCTGCCTTGGCAGTCCGCCTGCTCAAGGAGGTCCCAGGAACCGAACCCAGGGCTTCCCATGTGGTAAACCGGTGCCCTACCAATTGAGCTACAGCCGGCCCCGAGACAGAACATTTTATGCTCAGTCTCTTCGGCAAATTAGTGTCATGAGGGGGAGAGGGAGACGTTCTCAATTAAAAGAGACCCATAGGCAAAACAACCAAAATGTCTTGCCTGTATTAGATACTAGTTTGGAGAAACTAGCTGCAAGCCAGCTGGGTGTGAACATGGACTTTGTATTAAGGAATTACTTTTGGTTTACTAAGGTATGATAATAGTTTGCGTATGGTGGAAAACGTCCAATTTTAGAGACATGTAATGATATATTAAAGGGTGAAAAGTCACAAAGTCTGTAATCTATTTTAAATACTCCAGCATACAAAAATAAATTAAAATACAAAACCCCTGTAGCAGAGGCTTAATTTGGCCCTCTCAAATTGAATGTCATAAATTGTGAAATATATTGGAGAGTATTAAGACATCAACTCAACTTTGAATACCATTATCAGGTACATTAACCACTCTATTTTAATTAAGGCAAGGGGATTAAAAAAAGAAAAATGTTTCTATAAACATATTTAACCTGAGTCAGATGATGAAATATGGGTTTTGCACCAGGATCAAAAGATGCATTATAGATTCAAGTCCCTAATAATTTAAGAATATTTGCATACCAAAATCAAAGCTGTAAATCTAACAAGAAAACTCCAGAACTTCACATAGATGAAATGTTACTATACATTATGACAACAATGAAAAAATGAATAAGTATCTGGTTCAAATATATTCTTCAAATTAAAGAGGATAGCAAACAGGCAGAAGTATTTAATTTACTGAGAAAAAGCTCTGTACACAACAAACTGACCCAGACTGCCCTGAAACCTGTATATTATTTATTAAGAACACAGGTAATGCAGGATGGACAAAAAAGACACCATCAAAATATTTCCCTGGCAAACTGACATCTCCACTTACGTGCCTGTGTCCATCTCAGGGAAGAAGCACACAGGCTTAAGGAGTGAGTCATACTCAGCAAGCCACCCCCTCCCCCCAGCAGGCACCACTTACCCTGTAGTCATAGGTGGCATCTGGGTTCTCATCGCAGGCAATGACCTCAGGTGCCATCCAGTAAGGGGTGCCGATGAATGTATTTCTCCTCCCAACCGTCCTGTCCAGCTGAGCACTCACACCAAAATCAACTGTGGGAGGAAAGAAAGGAATCGAGGGTGGACCACAATGAGCAATCGAGTAAAACAGAATGGGAACAACAGGAAGGAGGATATGTCCTTGGAGGGAAGCCACGCAGTAACGCTTCGCGGCTGTGCAGGAAGGAGTACACTTCCCACGGCAACGCCACCAAGACTGCAAGACCCCCCGCCAACCCGCCTACTCCCAGAGGCCTGGACCTGGCTGCCTCCCTGAACTCCCCAGACAGCAGGCAGCAGAGGGCCTTTAGAATGAATAATTCTCAATGCTTTCAGAGAACACGACTGCCACAAACAAGTCACAGAAAGCCCAAATTCAGGAGTGAGGCACACGTGACTTAGCTTCTTAAGCAGATAAAGAAAGCTATAAGGTTCTCTTGGAAAGCACAAAGTAGTGCACTAAATAAAGAGTCTCAAGCTAAATCTCAAATAAACTAAGAAACATCCCCCAAAGCACTTGGGACTTCTGCTGATTTTTCAGAGCAACTCCTACCTCCCACCCAATTTAATGATGATGGTGGTCTACAGGAAAGCTCCAGGCTGGGAAGTAATGCTGGCGGGGAGACAGCAGATCACTAATGGAACAGGTGCCCATCAACGTCATCACTGCACACACTGCCTGGTACCTAATGGCAACACCCAAAGGTGGAGGAGCTCTCACAAAAGGCTGACAGAGCGCTGCCACCATTCACAGGGATTATGGATTCAAATTCTATACACAGAGCATGCTGAGGAATGGCCTGGCCGGGAGGTAGGCTCCCTCACAGAGACACACAGGCCACGCAGTCAGGAAGCCTGGGCCAGCTTCGCAGCAGCTGGTACATCAACAGATTGGATCACTAAGTGGTCACTGAGGGGCGACTGCAGGCCGAGCACATTGAGGCCAGTGCAGGAACATGTGTAGCCCACTGAGTGGCTTCAGTGTGAGAGCCATCTTAGCTTTGAGAGGATTCTCCAACTGGGCAGACTATTCCTCCACAGACAACCAATAAATATAGGCACTAGGCAAGAAAGTAATCAGGGAGATTTTATTTTTAAAAGTATAACAACTGTGCCTAAGATTTTTGAAAGAAAAGTGGACTACCTTCTTATAAAAATATTTTTTGGTGTGGTTGATGGCTTAGT
>PVKH010037747.1:0-11417 GCA_004027955.1 Chaetophractus vellerosus | reverse complement strand
CCGAGTCGGCCCTCCACGGCAGTGGCTCGTTCCGTTCCAGGGTGGCTCCATTCCGTTTCCACAGGGGGCTCCGCTCCATGTTTCGCGGGCAGCAGTCCTCCATGTTTTTGCGGGCTGCCGGCTTCCGCTTTCGCGGGCAGCAGCTCTGCTTTTCACGGGTGACTTTGCCATGCCCGTGGGGGCTCCGCCCTGCCCGTGGCGGCTCCGGCCCGCCCACGGCGGCTTGCCTTTCTCAAGGCCGTCTGCCCGCTCGGAGAGGTCCCCGGGAACCGAACCCGGGGCCTCCCATGTGGTACACCGGCGAGCTCTTTATCCACTGAGCTATCTAGCCGGGCCCATCCCTTTTTAAAATGTTGAGCTCTTTGGAGAGACTCTCCAGGTACGAAACTGCTGAATTTCATTTCCCCTTAGGATTCTTTCACTTTGGTTCCTTCTGCCACCATCAACCCCAGTAGCTTCCGGAAGTCTGATTTCTCCCCCTTTATAGGTCTGGCTAATGCATATTCAAGAAACATTTCCTTACTCCCTTAGCAGGGTTGAGACAGGATAGAATTTTCAAACAGACTTTACGAAATGCCAAAGGAGCACAAATGGAAGTAAATACAGAAAACAACAGTCTAGTTCAGCAGTTCTCAACCAGAGGCCCTCTTAGGGAACTTTTGGCAATATTTGGAGACATTTTTTATTGCCATGCCTGGGGAGGTGCTGCTGGCATCTAGTGAGTTGAGAATCTGATTCCTCCCTGCTTTACTAGAGTACAGATGCTGCTAACTACCCTACAAGGCCCTGGACAGCCCCCCACCACAAAGAATTACCCAGTCCAAAATGTCAATAGTGCCGAAGATGAGAAACCCTAGTAGCTTAAAAGAGTCTTCATCCTGGGTGGCCTCCTGCTTTCTGAGTCCCAGCCCCAGCTTATTCTAATTGCCACCTGAGATAGCTACACTCTGGCTCCAAAGAGCCACTGGCTGGGACTGCTTGTTTCTTGGCTCCCAACCTGTGTCTCCACATGGAAGGTGTCCTATAAAGATCTCCTTCTCAACCCCTCCCCTCATGATCTTGACAGCTCTGTGGTCAAGTCCAAGGCAAAGAAAGACCCCCTCTCTGTTACCTACCTGCACTTCTCTCACCCAATTCTGCGACAGAGGCTTCTTGCCTAGTTAATGACGCAATGAATTACCCCACCCTTCAGGTACAGCCTCACTCCTCACACATGACTGCAGCTCCACCTTATACACAACAGCAAAGGCGAGTGAATGCAAAACAGTCACACAGCAGCCACATAACGCCAATGCTCCACAAATGACCCCGAGCAAGTCATTCAGGCACAAGTAGCATCCAGCCTCCACAGCTCTAGGAGTTGGTGTACAGAGGCCCAGATACTATCACGGATAGGAAGAGCCCTTCATTCAACTGGCCCAGGTGCCAGGCCCTGTGCCAGGTGCTGGAGATAGCACACCGAACAAGATAGATGTGGATTTTACCAAAGAATCAATAAATTGGCAATTATTGTATACCCTGTGCCAGTCACAATGCTGCCTGCTTTATGTAAATTATTTCCAATGATTACAACAATAATCTCACGGGCTGGGTGCTTTCCCCGTTGAGAAAATAGGATTAGGGAGGTTAGATAATTTTACCACGGTCATGCTTTTCTTAAGTTGTGGAGGCAAAGTTCAAATCTAAATCTGTTTGAAGCCATACCCCAGGCTTTTCACCCCTCCTGGGATGTGTCAAGAGGCACAGCCCCATATTCTCCAGTTAGCCCAAATTTTACATCTCTTCAGTGGCAACGACAGGGAGGAAAGCAAGAATGGGAGAGAGAAGCTGATTCCTGAATCTCCTTGCTCCTCCAGCAGATGCTTTGGCTTATTTGTATTCAATAAGCATTTATTTTTTGCACCTGAGGTTGTGTACCCATATGTACCCACATCTGCCATGCTGCTAGTGGCAAGAGCAGGAACATAAGAGATTAAAATGCCTTTAAACTGTGAACAGGGCCCAACAGGAGAGGGCATTAAACTGTCAAACAAGAAAAGAAAAGAAAAAGAAGATCGAATTAAATTAGTCGGCATACAAATTTGTTAAATCTAACCCAGAAGATCGAATTAGATTAGTCAGCATATAAATTTGTTAAATCTAACCCAGAAGGGAGTTGCACAACTCCATCTTCACAAACATTATTTTAAAAAGGTTCCCAGTGGTCATCTCTGGCTCAGGGGCCATGGAGCCCAAAGGCTCTGTGACCTAGTCCAAATCCAGATGGTGCCATGGTCAGGGATGGCTAACCCTATAACAGTCCACCTATAATCTGTACCTACCCAAGATGGAAAATGTTCTCCCTGTAATTGGATAAAGGCCTTTTTAACTGGAAAAGACTAGCATTAAATAGTGAGGTAGCAGCAAATCAATGCCATAGTACTAATTACTGAATATTTGCTCTAGGAGTCAGTTTTGTAACTCCTGTAGATGTTATTTAACATGATGTTTAAGAGAATATGACAGATTAGAAAATCCGATGAATTAGCCTCATGGCTTCGGTTTGAAATGTGTTATTGGTTTTTGACTGTGTAATTCCAAAAAGCATAAAAAAAAACTTGAACAGTTAACCAGTATTGAAATATTTGGGAGAACAAAAGGGTAACTATATTTACATGTTGAATTTACTGAATGTTCAAAAGTCATTCAAGTACTTAGAAAAGTTTCACTCATTAGGTCATAAATTTGCCTTGTCAGGCATTTGAAGCACTTAAGAAAATTAAATATATGTATAAATGCAGTTTAAAATGTTGAAGGGGCTAACAAGGAGTTTATGATGGACAACGACCATCCCAAGGAACAGGGAGTGTCTGCAACTGCAAGCAAGATAGTTCCATCCATCTGCACCAGGGGATCTAAGGCCCCTCTCAATTAGAGGAGGAGTGGGCATCGTTATCCCAGAATCCTCAGGATTGGGAAATGAACAATGTGGACTAGAGTAGACTTATTGTTATTCTACTATAGACTTATTGTGATTCTAGCAGTGGAAGAACTTTTATCATTGATGTGGAGACAGTGGCCACTGGAGGTTCTGAGGGGAGGAAGAGGGAAAAACAGGTGTAATATGGGGGCATTTTTGGAACTTAGGAATTGTCCTGAATGACATTGCAATGACAAATACAAGCCATTATATATCTTGTCATAACTTACAAAATTGTGCAGGAGAGAGTGTAAACTACAATGTAAACTTTAATCCACGCTTAGTGGCAATGCTCCAAAAGGTATTCATCAATTGTAACAAATGTACCACACTAAAGAAGGATGTTGTTAATGTGAGAAAATGTGGGCGGCAGGGAGCGGGGTAAGGAGTGGGGCATATGGGAATCCCCTATATTTTTTATGTAACATTTATGTAATCTAAGTATCTTTTTTAAAAAATTAAAAAGTATATATATAAAAAAATAAAATGTTGAAGGGGATTAATTAAGATTGTAAGTGGGACCAATGTTTTGGAGAATTTAATCTGTTCAAATTGAGTTAATCTAACATTAATCTGAAAACAATTTGAAGGTGCCCGTTCTTGCTTTATTAGGTTTATAAAAAGCCTAACAAGATTTCTAAATCGAGCACAATGGTTTAAGAAAACTAAGTTTTAATATTTGTAACTATAATGCATTGTTATTAATTTCAAATACAAAAAAAAACTAGAAATATAAGCCTTTCTAGACAAAAAGACTCTTCCTTATGCATTAAAAAACTCAGAACATGATACCAAGAAGTCCTTCCCAAACTTTTTCACGGACCTTGGAAGGGTGGGTGGCTGACAGTTGAAGTGACCCCGCTGTAAACATACATTTTCTTTGACATCTCATATGTTATCTTCAACACTAAATTTTCGACCACGTTCCATTCTACATCTTTTTAATATGAAAGTATTTCCCAACAAAATCTTCCAGTAAGATTGACATTCCAAGAAGATATACCATGTTGTCCTACAGATTCATACACTTCCTGCTATCTTTCTATGCCTCTCCAGGGTATAAGAGGCCTTGTTGGAGAAGCAAAAGCTTAGTCCCTCAGCCCCGCTCTCGCAGAGAACGTCATACATATGGACATGAACTAACAGGAACTCCCCATCCCCACCACCCACCCCTCTAGGCCATCCCAGGGTTTCTGTTATGAGAGGCAACTGTCCCTTTTGGATGCCCCCTTAGGTCTTAGATCTTAAGGCAAAGGGGATGTTGATAACAAGCAAGACCCTCCCCCTTAGCCACTGTCTTAGAGTCCTTCAAATGAGCGCCCTGGCCTGGATTGGAAACCACGTATGCTGGTTATTAAGGTCTTGTCTCTCAGTTCCAAATCTACCCTTTCATAAACCATTTTGTGGATTGTGGCTGGACTCCACAAACAATTTTTTTCTTGTGCCTGCTTGCTCCCAGTGGCGGTTCAGGACTGTATGCACCCCAGAAAAACATGTTCTTGAACTTAATCCATTTCTGTGGGTGTGAACCCATTCTAAGTAGGACTGTTTGATGAGGCTACTTCAGTTAAGGTGTGGCCCAACTCAATCAGGGTGGGTCTTAATCCTATTACTGAGGCCTTTATAAGAAGAATGATATTCAGGCAGAGAAAGAGAAACAGTCACAGGGAACAAGAAACTGAAATTCAGTGGAACCCGTAAGAGAATGGAGAGGCCAGGAGAGGCTATCATATGTGGTGCCATGTGACAGAGGAGCCGAGGACCAAAGATCACCAGCAGCCAGCCCCAGAACACCAGTCTTTGGGAAGAAAGGATTGCCTTGATGACTCCTAGGGTTTTCTCCTAGCCTCAAAACCATGAGCTAATAAATTCCCACTGTTTAAACCAACCCATTGCATGGTATATGCTTGAGCAGCCCAGAAAAACTAAAACACATGCCTATTGGGTTCTGCCAATTGGGGATCCTAGAGACATGGGAAGCCTGGAGAAAGCTCCTACCAGTGTGTGACTGTCCTGTCAGCATCGCCTCACAGTTGCCATGCGTGTCAATCGCATCAACTGTTACAGATTCTGGCTTTTATTGACAGGCTCAGAACCAGCCACATTGGGCCCCTCTGTGGTACCAGCACCATTTAGAGAGTGTTCCTTCAGAGATCTGCATCCCAGCTCCAAGAGGCCCATCCTCTGAATTTCTAGGTTCTGATAATCCCAGTCTTTCCTTTTATACCTCCAACCCCAGGGATGGTAGCTATGTCCTGTAGTTATTGTCTGGTTACACCAGTGATCCCTCTTTGCTCCTTCAGCCCTCCAACGTCTATTCCCTGTGTGAAATTCCCTCTGTTCTAATACTCAGTTTCTATTTTCCTGTTGGACCCTGAAACATTAGATATTATCCCCCATTACCCCATCACCCCCTTAGTAAAAGGGTCTTGACTCAGCCTGACAGGATGGGAGAGGAGTCCAGGGCTCAGGGTATATGTTGAATCTGTGGTCAGTGGGGTACCACAGTCTGTCAGTGGCAGGCAAGCCCCAGTGGGTAACTTGGTCCTCTGTCATCTGTCTCAACATCAGGGGAAATGCCGCCTGTATATCTTCAAGATGTACAAGAAATTTTTCGTTCAGAACCTACATATTCTCTTTAGAAGAATCCTGGAACTCTTGTAATAATGATTCAATTCTTCATATGATAGATAGATAGATAGATAGATAGATAGATAGATAGATAGATAGATAGACAGACAGACAGATACAGTTTTGTTTTGGGTTTTTTTGGCAGTACTGGGGCCAGGAATTGAACCCAGGACCACATAAGTGGGAAGTCGGCACTCAACCACTGAGCCACATCGGCTCCCCTGAGTTGGTTTTTTCATTTGCTTGTTGCTTGTTTTTTGTTTGTTTTTAGGAGGTGCCAGGAACAGAACCCAGGACCTCCATGTAGGAAACAGGCACTCAACCGCTTGATCCACATCTGCTCCCCATACCATATTTTCAAGGTGGAAATATCATCTTCATTTTATCAGGGAGAATTTAAAGGAAAGTGACTTGTCCTGTCAGGCTCTCACCTACACCAACTAATGGCAAAACCAAGTCTCTCTATTTCTTCTCTTCTGCCTCCAGAATAAGTGACTAGTGCAATAACTTTTGTATTAGTATTCTATCATTGCACAACAAATTACCACAAATTAAGTTAAAACAGCATGCATTCATTTGTTCACAATTCTATATAGGTCAGAAGCCTGGTGCAGCATGGCTGGGCTCTCCACTCAGTGTGTCACAAGGCTGAAATTGAGACTGAGCTCTCTTCTGGAGAGAGTGGGGGGAAATTCACTTCCAAGCCCATTCTTGTTGACCAAATTCAGTCCCTGGTGGTGTTAGAACTATGGCCCCTGTTTCATTGCTGTCTGTCAGCCGGGGCCATTCTTAGTAGTAGCTACAGGCTGCCCGCATGCCTTGCCACGTGCACCCCCTCATCTTCAAGTCACAACAGCACACTGAATCTTTCTTGTGCTTCAATATCTCTGACTTTTCTTTCTGCCACCAGCCAGAGAAAGTTCTCCACTTTTAAAGAGTTCATGTGACTAGGTCACATCCACCTGGATAATCTCCCTATTTAACATAATCTGATCATGGAAGTAAAAGCCATCAAAATCACAGTTCTGGGCATTATGCAGGGCATTACACCAGGGGAGGGAAGTTTTGGGGGCCTTCTTAGGATTCTGCTTACCATACGTTTTTTGTTTTTTGTTTTTTGTTTTTGCTCACAGTGTTATATGCAGATTTATGTGTCAGAACAAGCTAAGATACTCATTAAAATGAAGATCCTTTGGTCATACCAATGTCCTCTGAATCCATCTCTGGATGGATTGGTTCTAGGACAGGGGTCCTTAACCAGGGGTCCACAGACCCCAAAGGGGTCTGTGGAAAGATTTCAGGAGGTCCATGAGCTTGAATTGAAAAAAAATCAACTTCTTATCTTTATTTTCTCTGACCTCTAACTGAAATCTAGCATTTCCTTCACTTATGAATGTATGCAATAAATAAATTACAGTAGTGTTCATTGTACTTGACTGGCAAAGGGATCCATGAAACAAAAAAGGTTAAGAACCCCTGGTCTAGGAGCTGCACTTTATGCAAACTTCTCAGGTAATGCTAACGCTCACTGAAATTTGAGAACCACCAGCATAGCGTGTCATCAGCCCCGGTTAAAACCCAGCATTTATATCCATTTCCAAGGTAAGTAAGGGTTATGCATACTCTAGAGCAAGGGTTCTTAACCAGGGGTCCGTGAGCTTGAATTGAAATTCAAAAAAAAACATTATTCTTTTGGGGACATGAAATTCAAAAAAACATTATTCTTGTGGGGCCATCCTAGCTTCTGATCTTCTGAGATCAGCTGAGGCCTCCATTTAAGTGCAGCTTAACTTCTCCCTCCAACTGCCTAACCCTGCTTCCCTCTGTCCTCTGCACCAACTCCTTTATACCCAAATCTTCATCTCAGAGTCTATTTTCAGAGAGTCAGACCTAAGACATACATCATCTTTGCTTGAGATCTGTAGTTCTTACTCAGATTATATCCTAAATCTATTTCTCTCCATGTCCACTGCTATCACTCTAATCCAAGCCACCACTTCTCTGTCTTGGACATCTGTAACAGCCTCCTAGTTGGTGTGACTGCTACTACTTTTGCCCCCCACCCCCGTGTCACATTCATTCTCTATGCTGCTACTACAGAGAAGTACAACAGTCCCTGTATCAGGCAGCCAAAGGGGTGCTGATGCAAAGTACCAGAAATCTCTTGGCTTTTATAAAGAACATTTATTTGGTGTAGAAGCTTACAGTCACAAGAACCTAGAGAGTCCAACTCAAGGTACCATAAGAGGTACTTTCTCACCCAAAGTCTGCTGCCACATGTTGAAGCAAGATGGCAGGTGATGTCTGTGAGGGTTCAGCCTTCTTCTTCCTCTTCCTCTTAAGGCTCCATGGTCCCAGTTTCTTCCAATCTCAGCTATAGGCTAGCGTAAGGCTCATCTCTCTTCTCGGGCTTGTTTCTTTCTGGGCTCAGCTGCTCTGGTCTCTTCACAAGGTCAGCTGTAAACTATCAGACTCATCTCTCTTCCCAGGGCCTCTGCCGTGTCTAAGGAATGTCTCTCTTTTCTCTTGTATGTTCTCTATGTCTACTTCTCAGCCCATCAAGGGGGCTGAGACTCAATACTGAGTCACACTCTAATGATGTGGTTGAATTAAAGCCCTAATCTTAGCATAACTTAATCAGGCATCTCAGCTGAAATTAATACAATCAAAGGGTTATCATGCCCATAGGAACAGACCAGTTTACAAACATAATCTAAATCTCTTTTTGGAATTCATAAATACTACCAAACTGCCACAGTCCCTGATGCTGTTTGTGTGCTTGCTTGTTTCTCATCCATTTGTTCCATTAGAATGTAACCTTCAGGAGGGCAGGGACTGTGTTTTGAGGTTGTGATTGTTCACCACTGTATCCCTGTCCTAGGGTAGATGCCAATAAGTATTTGTTCAATAAATTAATAGATTAAAGCACAAAACTCCTACCGATACCAGAAAATACCATAAGACACTCAGCTACAAACAAAGATTGCAAAATGGACTTTGTTTTTTCTCCCCAGAATTAGGGATATAAATCCCTAATTTCCCTAATTTTCATTAGGGATATGAAATCTCAAAATTGGTTTCATATCAGAATTTTCATATGGAAACTTTCCTTAAATATCTAGGATTTTTGATTACTTTTGGAAAATGTCAGAAAAAGGAAGAAACTTTGCCTCTGAATCATTTTGGATCCTAGTATCCAACTGACATATATTTTCCTTTACATAATAGCTGTGTTCTAGCAAAATGAGTAATGATATTAATATACAAAGAGTAAATCTTAATGGCTAGCAAAATGAATGGTATCTTTCATGAGAGAAGGAGAGGGTATAATTCTTGATAGAGCCAATTGAAAACTCTTAAGGAAGTATATGAGCTTCCATCTACATAATTCTATAAGTTCTAAAGTAGGTTCAGTGGGTTTATTTTAAATGGAAAAAATATCTGTATAATGTTACTTGCTAAATGGATGTGAAAAGTGAAAAACCCTTAAATCATTTTTACTGATAGCTTCCTTTTTGGAAACATACTAAATTTAACTGCAGTTATTAGTGAGGAATGAGACACACTCACCACATGATTCAGGAAAGGGCAATTTTGTGATATAAATGCAATTTTGGAATAGCTATTATTAAGGAAGAAAAAAAATGTTCTCTGGGTAGTCAGAATGATTCAGACTCCAGAAGTATCACATGATTTATAAGTAGTGATTTGCCAGCCTTGGCTCTCTCAGAGGGGGAAAAAACATCCTTGAGAATTTATATACACATAAAGACTAATGCCAAAAAGTGCATGTCGTCACTGTCATTTAAAAGCAAAAATGTGAGATGGTGTTTGAAAAAAAAAAAAAAAGCTCCCATTCATTGACTAGGACAGATGTGTGAGATGCAGAAAACGGAATGCTCCTCCGTGCATTTGGAGACCAATAACTGCAAGGCTATCAGTGGTTTTATTAAGCATCCACTGTGCACACAGCATCCTCCTTAGCTATTATGGCAAGGTACAAAGTCATAAATAACAGAAATACAATCTTTGTTTCCCATGACCTAGTTACTCTTGCCTAGGAGCCAAAATCAGATTGAGGCCTATTAAAATTTATTAGAACCAATAGCCGAGGAAGAAATTGAAAACATTTCCAGAGACTCGCCTGTTTAAATGGGCTTTGGCACCAAGCAGTCATATTGCCTATATCCTCACAATTTCAAGGAGCAATGAATTCACCAATGCAAGATAAATTGTTCCAGAATATAAAAGAGAAGAACGATCCAATGTATTTTAAGAAGCTGAGATGACTGACAACAAACCCTTGATATGATTAGCATACACATGCAAAAAAAAGAAAAATATAAAATCAGCACTTCTGCTAGAACACCTTTTGACATTACTTAGCCAAATTAAATAGGCAAATGTCCTATGACTCAAATTCCACTGCTGAAGAAATATGCTAGGGACATTCCCACACAGGTGCGTGAGGGGAATGTACTTGCTGGTGTCCCACAGCACAGTGGTGGCAAGAAGCTGGGGACCTCGATGGGCCTCGCTGGAGAGTGAGCAGGGGAGACGTGATGTGAGCACAGCGCAGAGATTTTACAGCAGGTAGAAGCAATGAATTGGACATCCTTATAATGGCATGGATAGATCTTAAAAACATGGTGCTTAGTGGGAAAAAAAGGAAACAGAATATAAATACAGTATCACTTAAACGGAAAACACATTACACAAAGCAATAATATACATATTCCAAAAACACGTTTAAATAGAAATAAATATACACATTAAATGGGTTGCTTATTGAGAAAGATGGGAGTGGAACATAGGTTAAAAGAGGTTGAATAAATGCAGGGACACATTCTGATCTCTGTGGGCCATCAGCCCTTTTATATTCAAGGGTCCCTTTCTCTAAAAAAAATAAAATAAAATTTATATTTTATAAATGTGTTGGTGTCACACTTTGAAATTATTTCATGAATACCAAAAAGAGAAAGATAGTGTTTTTAAACTAATCTATTCCCATGGGTGTGGTACCTTTTGATTGCATTAAATTTATTTGAGGGTCCTTTGATTAGATTACTTGATAAGACTGCTTTAGGGCTTTCGATTGGACTACATCAGTGAGGTGTGACTCAGGTTGAGTCTCCATCCTCTTGCCGGGTCTGATATAAACAAAACACAGAGAAAGATAGACATAGGAAAAGGAAGCCACCATATTTAATCCTGCCATTTGGGAGAGGACAAGACAATCACTTAAGCATGAAGCCCTCACAAGGCTGGCCCCATGGAGCAGCTCAAAAGGAGATGGTGAGCCCAGAGGGAAGGCTGAGACCTCGGCAGAGATCAGTGACCATCTTGCTTTACCACATGCTGGGACAACAGAGTCATCAGTAGCAGACTTTGGTGAGAAAGCACCTGTTATGGTGCCTTGGTTTGGACTTTATGTGGCCTTGGAACTGTAAACTTTTACCCCAAATAAATCCCCTTTATAAAGCCAACCCATTTCTGGTAGTTTGCTTCAGCAGCCCTTTGGTATAAGGATGACTAAAAGTTTATGTTTTTCTTCTGACTTAAATTAGAACATTTTAGTGGCACTGACTGTGCTTATGTGCCTAATGAATAAGTTGGCCCTGAATAAATGAATAATTAAATAAGACAGGGGCCTAGCATGGACCAGCTGTGATTAGGTACCACAAACTGAGGAGTGTGATTCATTCAGTCCTCTGTGTCTGGAATCCAAAAACCTTCGCCCCCAAAATTTAAAAAGCATTTCCTTAGTGTGCCAGAAAACTCTTAATTCCCTGGGATACGACAAAAGCTTAAGGAAAAAAGGAAGCCC
>PVKH010037746.1:0-11419 GCA_004027955.1 Chaetophractus vellerosus | reverse complement strand
CAGTAACTGGCTTACTTCTTTCCACATAAGATCTTCAAAATTCATCCATGGTGTCATGTGTGTTATTACTGCATTCCCTTTTACAGCTGAATAATATTTCATAGTATGTATATACCACAGTTTTGAAAAATTTGCTATGATCACTGGTGTGTATATATCTTTTCAAAAGAAATCAGTAACTTCCTTAAAACAAATGAAATGAGAAAACAACACATTGAAAGATACAGGATGCAGCAGCAAAAACATTGCTGAGAGGGAAATTTATAACCATAAATTCCTATAGAATAAAAGAAAAAAGAGATAAAATCAAAGACCTAACTGCACACTTGGAGGAACTAGAAAAGAATGGCAAACTAATCTCAAAGAAGACAAAGAAGGAAATGTATTAGAGAAGAGCTAAATGAAATTGAGAATAAAAAAATGAGAAAAAAATTGCAAAATCAAAATCTGGTTCTTTGAGAAGATTAATAAAATTTAGAAGCCCATAGCTAGACAAACAAAAAAGAAAAGATGAAAATACAAAAATTAAAAATGAGGAAGGGGATATCACCACTGACCCAAAGAAATAAAGAGTGTCATAAGAGGATACTTTGAGGGGCCGGCTTGATAGCCCAGTGGATAGGGCGCCGGCATACCACATGGGAGGCCCTGGGTTCGTTTCCCAGGGAACTCTCCTAGTGGGCAGACTGCCTTGAGAATGGCAAGCCGCCATGGGCGGGCCAGAGCCACCATGGGCAGGGCAAGAAGCTGCCATGGACAGGGCAAGAGCCACCACGGGCAGGGCAGGTCGCCCGCGGATGGAGCGCAGCCAGCCACCCGCTAACTGAAAGCTGGCTGTGAATGGACACAGAGACCGCCCACAAATGGGGAAAGCATGGTGACCACTCTCGGTGCGTCGCCGCAGTGGGGGTGGGGGGGCAAGGGGAGATATGTAATAAAATAAATAAATCTTTAAAAAAAAAAGAGGATACTTTGAAAATTGTATGCCAACAGATGGACAACTTAGATGAAATGGACAAATTTCTAGAAACATACAAGTACCCTACATTGTTGAAAGAAGAAATTGATGAACTCAATAGACCAATCACATGTAATAAAATTGAATTAATCATCAAAACCTCCAAACTAACAATAGCCCAGGACCAGATGGCTTCACAGGTGAATTCTACCAAACATTCAGGAAAGAACACCAATCCTGCTTAAACTTTTCCAAAAATAGAAGTGGAAGAAACAATGTTTATCTCACCCAATGATGCCAAAATTGCCCTAACACCATGGCCATATAAAGATTACCACAATAATGGAAAACTACAGACAAATCTCTCTAATGAACTTGGATGATAAAATCCTCAACAAAATATTTGCTAATTGTATTCAACAACACATCAAATGAATTATACACCATGACCAAAAGTATCTGTTAGTGCAAGCAACACAGTTCCATCCATCTGCCCCATAGGATCTAAGCCCCATCTCAATCAGAAACAGAGTAATTATCACCATCTTAAAATCCTCAAGGCTGAGAAATGAATAGACATGAGGGGGGTTGCAAATATGGACTAAAGTAGACTTATTATTATTCCAGAAATGGAAAATTGTGTAATATTGATATAAAGGCAGTAGTCACAAGAGGTTCTGAGGGGAGGAAGAAGGAAGAATAGATGTAACATGGGGTATTATTCTGACATGGGAATTGTTCTGAATGCCATTGCAATTAGAGATATAAAACATTTCACATTTTGGCAAAACATAAAAATGTGTAGTTCAAAGTGTGCATTATAATGTAAACTATTGACCATGGATAGTAGCAATGCCTTAATATGTGTTCACCAATTGTAACAAATGTACCACTCTAATGAAAGATGCCAATGGGAAAAGAGTGGAAGGAGGTAGGGAACATGGAATCTCCCTATTTTTTCAATGTATCATTTATGGAATCCAAAGCTTCTTTAAAAATAAAAAAGAAGAAAGGTGGTAAGGATCAATTCACTAAAAAAAGATAAGAATAAAAGGAGACTTCCTCAACATGATAATGTGTATATAAGAAATCCCCCCAGTTAATGTCATATTCAATAGCAAAATGCAAAAGGGTTTCCAGCTAAGATCTTCAATAAGAAAAGGATGCCCACTGTCATTGCTTTTACTTAAAATTGTGTTTGAAGTACTTGTTTCAGCACTTAGGCAAGGAAAAGATATAAAATGAATCCAAAGGAATAGGGAAAAAATTCACTATTTGAAGATGATATAATCCTATACATAGAAAGCCCTGAGAAATCTACAACAAAGGTTGTAGAGCTGATAAACAATTGCAGTAAAGTGCAAGATATAAGATCAACACAAAAATATTATAGCATTTCTGTACACCAAGAATGAGCAATATGAGGAGGTTATCAAGAAAAAAAAATCCATATACAACAGGAACTGAAACAATCAAATACCTAGGAATAAACTTAAATAAAGATGTAAAGGACTTGTTCAGCCAAAATTACACAACATTATAAAGGAAATCAAAGAAGAACCAAACAAATGGAAGAATATTCTATGTTCATGGATTTCAAGAGTAAATATCATTAAGATGTCTGTCCTACCCAAATTGATTTTCAGATTTAATGCAATCCCACAAAAATTATACCGACATTTTTTTTACTGAATTGGAAAAGTTAATTATGAAATCCTTTGGATGAGCAAGGGATGCCAAAGAGCCAAAAAGATATTGAAAAAGAAAAATGAAATAGGAGAAATATAACTACATTAATTTAAGGCATATTCCAAAGCTGCAGTGGTCAAAACTGCACAGTATTGGCACAAGTATAAACATACTGACCAATGAAACTGAACTGGGAATTCTGATATTGATCCATGAATACATAGTCAATTGATATTCAACAAGGCTACCAATGCCATTCAAGTGGGACAGAATGGCCTCTTCTACAAAGGTGCTTTGAGAACTGGATACCCATTTCTAAAAGAATGAGAGAGGATAAACATATCATGCCATATACAAAAACTAACCCAAGCTTCTTCCTGCTGGTCCCATGGAGGAAACCTGGCAGTTCTGGGATTCCTCAGTCTGTGTCCACAGAGATCAATTGGTCATGAAAATGCCCAGGATTGTTTAGCTGCAGAAGTATTAATTTCTCCTTCAGTTTTGAAAGAGAACTTCTCTGGATATAAAATTCATCATTGGCAGAGCAAGAAGGTATCAGTTTAGGTGTGCAGTCACTGGCTCCCAAGCAGAGGATGGCTGATAGGGGTGGTCTTTTCTGGCAGCCTGAGGGACAGAGGTCTTGGGTGCATCAGACTGGAGGGAACTGGACCATGAGGTGGATGGCTAAACATAAAATTGTGAATTCTTTACACCCAGCTGGAAACACAGACAGCTAAATCATGCTCTCTGGGTGGGGCCTGGGCAGTCCAAGTCCATGCCAGTAGACCGGTGAGGGGGGAAATAAACTCTGAGAGTGTGAAGGTTCTGGAAGAGAGTGGAGAGAGGTTTCCTTTTGGTGGGTTTGGTTGACAAGACCCCCTAGCAGTTTTTGGGAGTGAATTACCTGGCTGGAAGTGGTGTTGGGATGAGGGGAGAGGTGAATCTGGTGTGCACTGCTAATTTACCTAACTGTGACAGAGATGCTAAGCTTAGGAAGGGGTGGAGCCAGCAATTTTACAGCTCCACACTGAATAACACAGTCTCAGCTCCCCTGGGGGTGGTCAAGGAGTGGGAAGTAATAGAAAAGTCTCCATACGTCTATTTGGGGTCCCTTCACAGGAGGGGGTGGTCTAGAAGAGGCATTCTTTAAGGACCCTTATTTAATCAAAAGATAAAAGAGAGAGAGAGAAACGTATTGACTTGCTTTAATTGCTAAATTATACCTCAAAGCCTGCAGAGACAATGCTGCAGGGCAATCGATTAAAGAACACAGGCTGAGAGGCTCCACAAGGGCAAAAAAGGAAGGCTGTTCTCCCTTAGCTTTGACTGCATGCTTGTGTGCTTCACTGGTTCTTCTGTGTTTGTCAGTTGCTTTATTTTCTTACATCTATTCTCTCCTCTTTTGTGTGTTTATATTAAAATTAGGTGCTTTTAGCTTTTTTTCTTTTCTAGATTTCTTCTTCCTTGACTTTCCATTCTCTATGTATAGGTATTGTGTCTACAAACACTATCTCTTCTCATTACTTCATCTTTCTACCTTCAGCTTTCTGTCATGGTTCTTACTTTCCACATTTTTTCATTTGTTTTAAACTTCACACTTGTTAACTTCTGTCTTGTCTATTCTGTTCTCTTTTCTTTTGTTTTGTATTAGCTTTTTTCTTTCAGCCTTTTCTTTATTAGTTTTCTCTCTCCTCATCATTCTGGACTTATAAAATATTCTATATATTTTTCTCTATTGGATTCACCATTCCAATATAGACACTCCAATTTTTCCCTATTACTCTACACTGCCTATATGAGTTAAATATTCAATTTCTGAAGTCTGATATGGTCCCTATTCTAACTTTTATCAATAGTATGATTATGCATTTAGTTTCTTAAGACTTTCAATTGCTCTGGCCTTATATTTTTCCTTCAAAGGAACATAGAAAAAAAAGCAAGGAAATACAACAAGAGAAAGAAAGTATCAATGAGAAAACTTAATACACACACAGAGAGCTATGAGCTAAATAAAACTCTAGAGCAGAGAGAGAAGCTAATCAACTGAATAAAGCCATCAAGATAAAATTATGACTAGAGGGCAACAAAAATTTACAAGCCATACCGAGAAAATGGAAGACATGGACCATTCCAAAGAAGAAACCAAAAATGAGGAAGTGATGGAGAACATAGAACTAATCAAAGCTGTCAAAACAAATATCATTGACCAACTTAAAGAAGTGAAGAAAGAGATTAAGAATATTAAGAAGACACTGTGAGCACATGCTGAAAAAATAGTAAACATACATAAAATGATAATGGATATGATGTTGATGACTAGCATAATCCAAGAAATAAAAATATGATGGCTTCACATAACAGCAGATTTGAACAGACAGAATAAAGAACTAGTGATGTGGAAGACAGTACCTCTGAAATCAAACAGAGAGTAGAAAAGATAGATAAAAAGATAGAAAAAATCCCACAGGGACTCAGGGATTTAACCAATAACACAAAACATAAAAACATACACATTATAATCATCCCAGAAGGAGAAGGGAAGGGAAAGAGAACAGAAGTAGTTTTGCAGGAAATAATGGCTGAAAGATTCCCAACCCTAATGAGGGAGATGGATGTACAAATCCAGAAACAACAGCACAACCCAAAGAGTATAAATCTGAACAGGCCAACTGCAAGACATATACCTGCCAAACTGTCCAATGCTCAAGACAAAGAAAAAATTCACAAGGCAGCAAGAGAAGACAGAACCATCACATACAAGGGAAGCACAATAAGATTAAGTGCTGACTTCTCAGAAGAAACCATAGAGGCAAGAAGACAGTGGTATGACATAGTCAAGGTACTAAAGGAATAAAAGTTCCAGCCATGAATTCTCTATCCAGCAAAGCTGGAATTCATAAATGATGGAGAGTCCAAAATATTCACAGATAAACAGAAATTAAGGGAATATGCCAATATTAAACTTGCACTTCAAGAAATACAGAAAGAAGCTCTAAAGGTTGAAAGGAAAAAACAGGAGAGAGATAGTTGGAGAAGAGGGTAAGAACAAAAACTACAACATAAAGAAAAACAAAAACTACATAGGACATACATAATCCAAAAGAAAATATAGCAGATGTGAGAAATTCATTGAGAGTAATAACACTGAATGTTAACAGAATAAACTCACCAGTCAAGTGACACAGATTGGCAAAATGGATAAAATAATATGAACCATCTATATGTTGTTTACAAGAGAGCCAACTTAGACACAGGGATTCAAGGAGGATGAAAGTGAATGGCTGGAAAACAATTTTCCAAGCAAATAATAAACAAAAAAGGGCAGGAGTACCTATTCTAAAATCAGACAATATAGACTTTAAATGCAAAACCATCATAACAGACAATGATGGACACTATATAGTAGTAAAAGGGGTACTCTCAAGAAGAGAGAACAATCATAAACATTTATGCACCTAATCAGGGTGCCTCAAAATAAGTGAGGCAAACACTGGAAAAATGAAGTGGAGAAATAAATGCTTCTACAATTATAGTGGGGGACTTTAATATGCCATTATAACCATTAGACAGAACATCTAGATAGAGAATCAGTAAAGATACAAAGAACCTGAATATTACCTTAGATGATCTGGACTTAATAGACATAAACAGAATGCTACAACCTAATACAGTGGGATATACATTCTTCTCAAGCACACATGGATCATATTCGAAGATAGACCTCATGCTAGGCAACAGAACAACTCTCAATGAGTCAGAATGACTGAGATTATACAAAATAATTTATCTGACCACAATAGAATGAAATTGGAAATCACTAAGGGCTAGTGAACTAGATTAGTCATGAAGATATGGAAATTAAACAACACACCCTTGAACAAACATTTGGTCAACGAGCAAATATCAAAAGAAATCAGTAAATACCTCAAATCGAATGAAATGACAACACAGCATATTAAAACCTATGGGATGCAGCCAAAGCAGTACTGAGAGGGAAATTTATAGCTCTAAATGCATATGTTAAAGAAGTGCAAAGAACTAAAATTGAAGTATTAACAGCACACCTGAAAGGATAGGAAAAACAACAACAGACTAATGCCAAAGGAAGCAGAAAGAAAGAAATAACAAAGATTAAAGCAAAGCTAAATGAAATAGAAAATAAGAAAGCACTAGAAAAATAAACAAAGCCAAAAGCTGGTTCTTTGAGATCAATAAAATTGACAAACCCTTAGCCACACTAACAAGGAAAAAGTGAGAGCAGATGCAAATACACAAAATAAGGAATGAAGAAAGGGATATCACTACTGACCCCACAGAAATAAAGAATATCAGAAGTGGGTACTTTGAAAAATTATATGCTGAGAAGAGTGATAATTTAGAGGAAATGGATAAATTCCTAGAAACTCACATACAGTGTACGCTGACAAAAGAAAAATTCGATGAACTCAACAGTCCAATCACAAGTAAAGAGATAGAAACAGTCTTCATAAACCTCACAACTAAGAAGAGCCCAGGACCAGATGTCTTCACAGCTGAATTCTACTAACCTTCTGGAAATAACTAACATTCAATCCTGCTTGAGCTCTTCCAAAATTAGAAATAAAGGAACATTGCCTAACTCATTCTATCATGCCAACATTACCTTAATACCAAAGCCAAACAAAGATAGTGCAAGAAAGGAAAATTACAGGCCAATTTCTCTAAAGAACCTAGAAGTTAAATCCTCAACAAAATACTTGCTAATTGCATTCAACAACATATCAAAAGCATTATATACCATGACCAAGTGGGTTTCATCCTGGGTAAGCAAGGATGGTTCAGCATAAGAAAATCAATAATGTAATACACAACATAAAGAGATTGAAAGTAGAAAATCACATGGTCATCTCTATAGATGCAAAAAAAGTATTTGACAAAATTCAGCACCATTTCTGAATAAAAACACTGAAAACGATAGGAATAGAAGGAAACTTTATGAGCATGATAAAAGGTATATATGAAAAACCCAAAGCTAACATCATTTTCAATGGGGAAATCTGAAGAGCCTTCCCTCTGAGATCAGGAACAAGACAAAGATGCCTACTATCACCACTCTTTTTTAACATTGTATTAGAAGTACTTGCTCAAGCACCGAGGCAAGAAAAGATATAAAAGGCATCCAAATTGGAAAGGAAGAAGTAAAAATTTCACTATTTGCAGATGACATGATCCTATACATTGAAACCCCAGAGAAATCTAAAACAAAGCTGCTAAAACTTATAGAGCAGTTCAGGGACGTTGCAGGCTATAAGATCAATGCTGAGTAGTTTTCCATTGTATGCATGCACCCCATTTTGTTTATCGATTTATCTGTTGTTCACCTGGTTTGATTCCAACTTTTGACAATTGTGAAAAATTCTGCTATGAAATTTGTGTACATATATCTGACCATGTCTTCACTTTCAATTCTTCTGGGTATATGCCCAACAGTGGAATTTCTGGGTCACGTGGAAGATCTATATTTAGTTTTTTGAGGAACCACCGTACTGTCCTCCACAGTGGCTGGACCAATCCACAATCCCACCAGCAGGGGACGAGGGTTCACATTCCTCCCCATCCTCTCCAACATTTATAGTCTGCAGTTTTTTGAATAGCTGCCATTCTAATGAGTGGGAGATGGTATCTAATTGTAGTTTTGATTTGCATTTCTCTTACAGGTGGAGATGCTGTGCATTTTTCATGTGCTTTTTAGCCATTTGTATTTCTTCCTTGGAGAAATGTCTTTTCAGGTCATTTGCCCATTTTTAAATTGGGTTATTAGTCTTTTTATTTTTGAGGTGTAGGATTTCTTTTTATATGCAAGATATGAGGCTCCTATAAAATATACAGTTGACAATTATTTTCTCCCATTGGGTAGGCTGCCTTTTTATTTCTTGATAACATCCTTTGCAGTGCAAAACATTTTAATTTTGAGGAGACCCCATTTACCTATTTTTTTCTTTTGCTGCTCTTGCTTTGGTTGTGAAGCCCATGAGACCATTTCCTGTTACAAGTTCCTGTAGATGCTTCCCTACATTATCCTCCAAGGTTTTTATACTCATGGCTCTTATGTTTAGATCTTTGATTCACCTTGAGTTAATTTTCATATAATGTGTGAGATTGTGTTCCTCTCTCATTCTCTTGCATATGGCTAGCCAGTTCTCCATGCACCACTTCTTGAAGAGGCCATTCTCTCCCCACTGATTAGGCTTAGTGGCCTTGTCAAATATCAGGTGACTGTATATGTGTGGATCTATATCAGAACTCCCAATTCGGTTCCACTGGTCAATGTGTCTATCCTTGGCCAATACCATGCTGTTTCCAACACTGTAGCTTTGTAGTATATTTTGAAGTCATGTAGTGTGATACCTCCAACTTCATTTTTCCTTTTCAATATGTCTTTGGCAATTTAGGGCTTCTTAGCTTTCCAAATAAATTTTGTAGTTAGTTTTTCCAATTCCTTAAAAAATACAGTGTTAATTTTTATTGGGATTGCATTATATCTGTAGATTATTTTCAGTAGGTAGACATCTTGATGATATTTAGCCTTCCTATCTATGAACAGGGGATATTCTTCCATTTATTTAAGTCTTCTTTGATTTTCTTTAAAAGTGTCGTGTAGTTTTATGCATATAATTCCTTTACATCTATAGTATAATTTATTCCTAGTTATTTGTGTTGCTATTGTAAATGGAATTTTTAAAAATTTCCTCCTTGATTGCTCGTTGTTGGTGTACAGAAATTCTACTTATTTTTCAACATTCATCTTATATCCTGCAACGTCTCTGAACTCCTTTATAAGTTTTAGCAGCTTTGTTGTAGATCTTTTTGGGCTTTCTAAGTATAGGATCATGTCATCTGCAAATAATGAAATTTTCACTTCTTTCATTCCAAGTTAGATGCCCTTTATATCTTTTTCTTGCCTCAGTGCTTGAGCAAGTACTTCCAGGACAATGTTAAATAAGAGTGGTGACAGTGGGCATCCTTGTCTTGTACCTGATCTCAGAGGGGAGAGTCTTAGGATTTCCCCATTGAAGATGATGTTAGCTTTGGGTTTTTCATATATACCTTTTATCATGTTCAGAAAGTTTCCTTGTATTCCTATCATTTGTAGTGTTTTTATCAGGAAATGCTGCTGTATTTTGTCAAAAGCTTCTTCTCATTCTATAGAGATGACCATGTGATTTTTTTCTTTCAATCTTTTTATGTGGTGTATTATATTGATTGATTTTCTTCTGTTGAACCGTCCTTGCATACCCTGGATGAATCCCACTTGGTCATGGTGTATAATGCTTTTGATATGTTGTTGAATGTGATTAGCAAGTCTGTTTTTGAGGATTTTAGCATCTAGGTTCATTAAAGAAATTGGTCTGTAATTTCCCTTTCTTGTGGTATCTTTGGCTTTGGCATTAGGGTAATGTTGGCATCATAGAATGAGTTAGGGAGTGTTCCTTTTCTTTCAAGTTTTTGGAAAAGCTTAAGTAGTATTGAATGTTAGTTCTTTCCAGAAGGTTTAGTAGAATTCAGCTGTGAAGCCATCTGGTCCTGGGCTCTTCTTAGTTGTGAGGTTTTTGAAGACAGCATCTATGTCTTTAATTGTAATTGGACTGTTGGGTTCATCGAATTGTTCTTTTGTCGGTGTATGCTGTTTGTGACTTTCCAGGAATTTGCCCATTTCCTCTAAATTGTCATTTGTGTTAGCATATACTTTTTCAAGTAACCTCTTATGATATTCTTTATTTCTGTGGGGTCAGTAGTGATATCTCTTTCTTCATTCCTTCTTTTGTGTATTTGCATCTTCTCTCTCTTTTTCTTTGTTAGTCTGGCTTCTCAGCAGTAAGAAGGAATAAAGTGCTAACACATGGGTGACATGGATGAATCTTGAAGGCCTTATGTTGAGTGAAGCAAGCCAGGAATTGAAGGATGAGGTGTACATGACCTCACTGATATGAATAAAGGAATTTCAGCAGTCCCTGAGAACAAGGGTCTGAAAGATAGATTTACAAGAAAGAGAAAGAAAAGAGAAAGTAGTGTGACATCATCCATAGGGACATAATCTGTGGTGAGGTGATAGAGTGTTTTTCATGTTGGGGAAATAGGACAGGTGGGTGGCGATATTGTTGGGTTTTGTGGTGCAGGATTGTTGGCTGGGAGAACTGGGAGGGGCAGTATGGACAGCCCAGGATGCTTTGGGGGTTGGAGTGGATCCAAATGTATGCTTGGGATGTGTGGGTATCAGTTTCTGACTGAAGAAGCTGGCATGCTCTTGTTGCAGTGGGTAGGGGAGGTGTTGCAGCTTCGGGGTGAGGGTTGGGGGCATTTAGGGAAGCATATCCATGGGGTGGGCCTCTAGGGTATATGTGAGTATTCATCCTGTAGTGGTGTGGTGTATCAGTGGGTGGAGAACTTGCACAGCAGGGGGAATGGAGATGGGCTCCCTATTATTGGAGGTCTGATTCACTCAGAAATAGACACATGACAAATCTTGGGAGCAGGGATGATTCCCAGTGGGGGATGGACTGGTGAGCCAGGACACTCTGTGGTGTGAATCTGTGAATCCTGTTGTCCAAGGAGTCAAGCTGGGAGGGCATTGTGTGCCCTGGGTTGGTGGGGAGGGATGGGGTGGATCAATGAGGGGTGTTTGGTGACCCATGGAAGTGTTTTCCATTGCTTTGTGGTGGTGGACACGGGACAGGTTGATAGTCATCCAAATTTATAAAAGTGTATGAACTAAAATGTAGACCTTGATGTGCA
>PVKH010037745.1:0-11419 GCA_004027955.1 Chaetophractus vellerosus | reverse complement strand
AGCTAGTCAGAGAAACTGGACCTCATAGAAACCTCCTGTGAGAGTGATGGATAGGTACAACTATCCACTGTGTGGAGAAAGCAAATTATACTTCTTTAAAATAATTCATCAGCCTCTTCCTCCTGGGCATTCCTGGAGGCTTTAAAGTATTCTTCTGGCCTCTAGAGTTTCAAAATATTTGTTTCAGACAGTTCCTGCCTGTTTGATAATTGTTTTGGTGGAAGGACTGAGTCCTGGACCACCCTACTCTGCCATCTTCCTGAGAACTGCCTCTCATGATTTTTCAGGGAATAGTCAATGCCACCTATATATTTTTTAAAAAGCTCCCTCCATTAAACTCCATATCACATTAATAAAGGCAATATTGACCTTCTACTAAGAACTTGTAAAATTTAAAAGGCAGAAAACAGTAATTTCCCAATAACTTTCACCAACCTTTCTTCTTAGCATTGTACCTTATTACCAAGTATGTATACACAGCTGAAATACATGACTCTTACCCTTTTCTCTCTCTCTCCATCTATCTATCTTCCTCTTTCATATATAAAGTTTAGGAATTTCAAGTTAAAATAGAACACAGTTGAGGTAAATAGCAACTACAATGTCATATTATTTAGTTTGTTTGGCACAAACTATATAAATAAAGATGCAGTGCAATCTTGGACATGGAGTACAATGATTTACACATAAAAGAACTGAGTATATTTTTGTAGAAAAGGAATGTATTAAAAAATAAGTCAGATTTTATACTCTTATTTAAAAATTCTTTTTTTTTACATTTGATTTGACTGTGCAGAGTTACCAATCTGTGGCACAACCTTTTTCCAATAAGAAATGGGACCTAGGGCATAAATTATTTGCCCCTACTTCCTCCAGATGGACTGTTCTGAGAAGCTATAAGAATGATCTCTGGTCAAGTTTTGTGTAGTTTAACAATACACCGTCATATTTATTTTCCCTGTCCTCTTCCCTCATTTTCCCCTCTCTCATTGCTCTAAGATTGCACTCTAATATTATAAATATAAGAATGTTCTTCTTTTACAATGCATGAAGAATGTGGTGATACATGAGAAAATTACAACTAATGTAACTTATGGATGATAGTTAACAGGGATATTTTAATATTATTGCAGCAATGGCAAAGAAGATATTATATCAATTCACAGGGACAACAATAGGGGGAAGTAAGGGAGTAGGGATTTTTCCTTTTGGAGTATTGAAGCTACTCTAAAATTGACTGAGGTGATGACAGCACAACTCTGTGATAGAATTGAGAGCCACTGAGAGTATACTTTGAATGGATTATACAAAGTATGAGACTGTATAGCACAGGGAATCCAGTGGTAGAAGATGGACTATGGTTAACAGCACAAATATGAAAACATTCTCTCATGAACTATAATAAATATATAATACTAATGCAAGGTGTTAATAATCAAGTAGATTGGGGGGAAAATTCATGAAATGTAAGATATGGGCTATAGTTAGTAGTAAGTATTTTGGTGATGATCTTTTATAGTTTGTAAGAAATGTTTTGTAACAATGCAAGGTGCTGGTGGTGGGGTGATATATGGGAGCCCTATATGATGATATGCATGTTTGTTTTATAAGCTTGCAACTTTTACTGTACACTTATTGTTTATGTTTGTTCATGTATGAATAATATACTCCAATAAAATTTTATTAAAATAATTAAGGTTTGCTTCATATCTTTCTTATTGATGGACTTAGGCTAAGACATTGATATATATTCTTTTTATCATTAGTCATGATAAATGCAATACATAAATATATATACACATGCAAGTTATATATAAATATATATAAATTGATTTGTATGTAATAAAATATAAATTTTTATTTGCTGTAATATACTTATATAACAGTGAACCATAAAATATTCATTCACGTATAAGAATTCACAGACTTTCTTCCTCCACCTTCTTTAAAGGAGATGGTGTGATTTTCATTTGACTCGATCTTGATAATGAGTACAAAGACAAGACTAGAGTGTGAAATGTTAAATGAGGCTTGGAAGAGAATTTTTAGAAAATTTTGGAAAACCGAGGTCAGAGCTTCAGGATACTTTCAATGTCATATGTGTGAAATATTGAAATAATTTGGTTGAAAATGGGAAGAGGTTTAAGATATTCTGAAATATTTTATTAATGGAATTATATACTTCTCTTGAGGACAGATTAGGGAAGAGATATAACTTCAGGATAGCGATAGTAATAAATCATAAAATTAATCTACACATGATGAGTTGTGCTTCAATAACCATATTATAATCATCTTCTTTGGTAAAGTCATAATCACTTCAACTAAATGTGATCAACATGCAAATTGATTTCTCCCACCTGCTCACCCTAATATTATATTGGATAATGATTCCCTTAACCAAAGCACTTCTATGTCCCACTCATTTACGTTTCTTAAAGTTAGGGATTCTGCCTTTTTGTTCCAATCATTTATTCCACAGTATTTGTTGCCTACTAAGTCACAAAACCTATTCTAGGTTGTTTGGGTACATCCCTGGGCAAAACTTACAAAAGTTATTTCCTAGAAGGGCTATTATTTCAGTAAGGACACAGTCAATTAAATAAACATAGTTATGAAATGTTGTATTATGTTATAAGGTGATGAGTAATAGGATAAAAAAACAGAGCAGGCTGAGGAGTGGGTTCTGAGAGGGAGTTCGCCTGTACATTTCTGGGGAACATGCATGTCAGGAAAAATGAACGACATGTGCAAAACGTTTAAGATGGGAGTGACCCCACCCTATTCATGGAAGATCAAGAAGCACAAAGTGCCCAAAGTAAAATTAGAAGAACTGGTAAGAAATGAGGTCAAAGAGGGGTAATAATGGTGGGAAGAAGGAGGGGATGATCATATAAGGCCAACAGGCATTTTAAGGAATTTGAATGTCCTTTAATTTAAATACAAAGTCATTGGAAGTTTTTCAGCATTGGAATAAAATGGCCAAGCTTATTGTAAATCCCTTTGACTTCTTTGTTAAAAATGGGTGATATTTGCAACTGCAGTTAAGAGACTATGGTAGTAATTCAGGCGAGAGGAGGTGATACTTCAACTTGCATTGGTAAAAGTAGTGATGGTGAGTAGTAGGATTCTACACATGTTTTTTGGTGGAGACTTCCTTATTGATTGGATATGATGTGAAGGAGGAATCATGAATGAGAACAAGGGTTTTGGCCTGAGAAATTGGAAAGTTGGCATTACCACAAATTGAAATGGTGACCGTTAGGTTGAATAGATTGGCTGAGTAGTCAACAGTTTAATTTTGTAGATGTTCAGTTTGAGATATCTTTTAAAATATCTAAGTGAAAGTCACAAAAATAGTTAAATATCCTAGTCTGGAGTTTGGGAGAGAGCTCTGGGCAGGAGATATATATTTGGGAGCCATTAGATGATTTCAAGTCATGAGAGCATAAAATTCCCAATGAAATGAGTATAGTAATACATATTTTAAAAGATGTAAAGACAGCCTTAACTCCAAAATTAAGAGGCTAGATAGATGAACAAGAACTAACATTTAAGGCTGAGAAAGAGTGGGCAGTAAGGTAGGAATGAAAGCAAGAGAGTGCAGTGTCCTGGAAACCAAGTGAATTGTTGTTTTATTTTATTTTATTTTATTTTATTTTATTTTATTTTATTTTATTTTATTTTTAGTAGGAGTAAGGAAATATGCAAATACCGCTGATAATTCCAGAATAACTGAGAATTGACTTGTTTCTATTATTTGGTGGGGTGAAAACCTGGCTGGAATGAGTAGGAAAGAATGGTAGGAAAGGATTTGGAGAAATAATGGGGACACAACTGTTAGGGCATGTAGTTTCATTTTAACAGGAAAAATGACATCAAATTTGTATGACAACGTGTGAGAAAAAAAAATATTCCCAGGATTGAAAGAGATGTTCAGGATGAGGCCTTCCACAAGAGAAAGACAATGAGACCCAATGCATTAGTTAAGGGAATTAATCTTAGATAGGGGCCTAAAAGCGTCATTTATAAAATTAGATATGAAAGTAAAGAACTCTTTGTGGGTATGTCATGGTGGAATTTTGTAAAGTTCTCATGTATTGCTTTTATTCTCCCAGTAAAATAAGAAATGGACATTGTATTAGTCAGCCAAGGGGGTGCTGATGAAAAATACCAGAAATTGGTCCATGTTTATAAAGGATATTTATTTGAAATAGAGGCTTACGGTTACCAGGCAATAAAGCCTAAGTTACTTCCCTCACCAGTCTATTGCCATGTGTTGGAGCAAGATGGCTGCTGACATTCAGCCTTTCTCTTTCTCTTAAAGCTCCACAGACAAGCTCTCTAGGCTTTGTCTCTCTCCTCAGGCCTCAATTCTCTCTGGGCTCAATTCTCTTTGGGCTCAGCTGGTTTGATCTCTCCACAAGGCCAGCTGTAGACTATCAGGTGAATGGCTTTTCTCTTTTCCCGGGGCCTTCTCTCCTTCCTCACCACTAAGCTCCTCTGTATGCTTATTTCCCAGGGCTCCAACTCAAAAACTCCAACCTCCCTTCTCTGTGGTGCAGTTTCTCTGTGAGTCCTACTGACATGGCTCAATCAAAGCCTTAATCATTATTTAATCAATAAAAGTAAAACCTCTGAATCCAATACACTCTAATACACCCAGAGGAAAAGACCAGTTTACAAACATAATCCATAATTTCTTTTTGGAATTCATCAATAATATCAAACTACTACAGACATATACTAAGAGTGATGAAGGGGAAGGATGTGTTAGAGATTTGATGACTGAGGACATAATTGAAATACAAAGTGATTCTGAGTGGACCAGGAAAATATACTGTAATTGCAGAGCAGAACCAAGGAGCTACTTAAGGTTTGTGGGAATAAATTTAATGTGACGGCAGTTAGATCATTCCCCAAAGCCAAGTGAGGCACTGGTCACACAGGAATTCATCATTAAAAGCCTGATTAAGTGGAAAAATGCTTGAGTAGATATTGACTTTATTGACTTTGTTTTATAGGGATGTCCTTTGCTTTTTGCTTTTCTACTTTTTTCTAGCCCTCCCAAGGCCCATTTTTAAGACCAGTCCTGGAACTACACTATTACAATTGTCTGAAAACAGACTCTGAGATCTGGATAAAAGTGGTATATTGGGAAGTATTTTCATGGAAGCAGAATTGAGCATATTATAGTTGAACTGGGATGTGGTTCAGTATTAGATTCAGTTGAAACTGTAGGAAATGAGAATGTGACTTCAAAATTGCTGAAATTGAGACCAGGGTGTTGAAAATTTATCAAGAGTAATATCTGGAATGAATCAAATAATATCTGGAATGAATCAAGAATTCCAGAAATTTTCTGAGCATAAGTTCTGTCCATAGGGATGGTGAACATATAATTTATCTTTCAAATCCAGATACTTTGAGAGTAAACTGGTTCCTAGACAAGGGCTGTACCAGGCAAATCAGAGCATATGACTCTATCAGTATTAGAATTCTTCCTTCACTAAGTCAAAAATCTAGAGAAAGCCAGAAGAGGACAGAAGTGGGCTTACAGAAATTGTCTTTCTCCCTCATTTTTTCCTTTGGTTTTCTAAATCTAGAAAATTCAGAAAGAATTAATCAAAAGGTATTTGATATTTTATAGACGCTACTAACCAATACCTTCTACAAGCTGGAGTAAAAATGGGGAAGGAACATTAATTTATAAGATAAAACTAAACTTGAAGCAAAAAGTAGCCAAAACATTTAAACAAAGTACATTTAGGTTTTTGATGGAATTTTAAAGGCTGTAATTTGGTTATTAAGAATTTTACAGTATCAATTGGAATAAACACAGTAGAACATATTATGTCCTGCTCTCCCACCAGATCATATGACTTCATATTTCTATGCAAATGTTTTTCAAGAAGCACAAAAAAAGCACTTAAAGAAGGTAGGAATTTTGATTTGTTTGTGATTTCAATGGAATTTAAAAAGAAAAGAAAGAAATATATTTATTAGAAATTGCAACCAAAAATCAAACATATGTTTTTGGAAACAATAAAACTACTCATTAAATAAGCATTCTGACCTTCAAATTCAGCACTCTCTCCAAGTCAAAATAATGTAAAGATGGAACTTTCAAAAGTAAAGCAACCACATATCACATGGAGTAGAAAATGATACACTTACAATATTGTCTACCATTACCTCCAGCCATCTTCAAAACTTTGCAATCAACCCAAAGAGAAACTGTGGACAAGGTAAGCATTCCCAGTCCCTGGCAACCTATACTCTAGATTCTAACTCTATTAATAGTTTGCATCTACTAACTATTTCATATCAGTGAGGTCATACACTTTTGTGTCTGGCTTATTTCACAGAACATAATGTTTTCAAGGTTCATCCGTGTTGTTGCATGAACCATAAAGGAACTCCATTCCTTTATAAGGTTGAATAATATTCTATTGTATATATAAGCCACATTTTGTTTATTCATTCACAGGTTGATGGGCACTTTTGTTGCTTCCATCATTTGGCAATTGTGAATAATGCTGCTATGTCATCAGTGTGCAAATATCTGTTCAAGTCTCTGCTTTCAATTATTTGGGGTATATACCTAGTAGAGGGATTGCTGGGTTTGTTAGTCTGCCAAAGAGGTACTGATGCAAAGTACCAGAAATCTGCTGGCATTTATAAAAGGTATTTATTTTGGGTAAAGGGATATAGTCCCAAGGCCATTGTAGCAGTTTGGCAGTTTGGCAGTTTGATATAGTTATGAATTACAAAAAATAGATATTGGATTATGCTTGTAAACTCATCTCTTAATCTGGGCATGATTAAGTTATGATTAAGGTGTTGACTGGGCCACATCAGTAGGGTGGTGAGCCCCACCCCTTGGTTGGTGGGGAATCAAATATAAAAGGCATGGCAAAGGACAGAGTTGTAGTAGTTTTGATGTTGGAGTGTTAATGCTGGAGCCCAGGGGAGTAAGCACACTTACGGCCCTGGTCATGAGGAAGGAGAGAAGGCTCTGGGAAAAGAGACGAGACATCCACCTGATGGTTCACAGTTGGCCTTGTGGAGAGAGGTAAAGCCTAGAAAGCCTCATAGTCTACAGCTGACCTTGTGGAGGAAATGGAGGAGCTAAGCCCAGAGAGAAACACAGCCCCAGGAAGAGAGGAACCCAAGAAACTTGAACCCTGACAAAGATCGGCAGCTGCCTTGCTGCAACATGTGGCAACACTTGAGCCACATCTCTTTCCCCATAGTATCCTTTTATGATCCTTATTATGTCTGTTGGGTCAGTAATAATGCCCCCTCTCTTATTTCTGATTTTATTTATTTTCATCTACTCTTTTTCTTTGTCAGTCTAGCTAAGGTATTGTTAATTTTATTCTTTTTGAAGAACCAACTTTTGGTTTTGTTAATGCTCTCCATTGCTTTTTTATTTTCTATTTCATTTATTTCTTCTCTGATTTGTATTTCCTTCCTTCTGCTTTCTTTGGATTTATTTTGCTGTTCAATTTCTAGTTCCTCCAGGTGTGTAGTTAGGTCTTTGATTTTTTCTCTTTCTTCTTTTTTAATGTGCATGTTTGGTGCTATAAATTCTCATCTCAGCACTGCCTTTGCTGCATCTTGCAAGTTTTTATATGTTGTTTTCTTGCTTTCTTTCATCTCAAGATATATACTGATTTCCCTTATAATTTCTTCTTTGAGCCACTGATTGTGTTTTTTTAACTTCCATATATTAGTGGATATTTCCTTTCTCTGCCTGTTATTTTTCCAGCTTTATTCCATTATGATCATAGAAGATGCTTTGTAAAATTTCAATCATTTAAAATTTTTTAAAACTTGCTTTGTAACCCAGCATGTGGAGAATGATCCATGTGCTCTTGAAAAGAATGTGTATCTTGTTGTATTGGGTGCAATGTTATGTATATGGCTGTCAGATCTAGTCAATTTATAAATTTCAAATTCTCTGTGTCCTTACTGATCTTCTGTCTAGATGTTTCATCTATTGATGAGGATGTCATACCATTTTTGTAGAGGTGTCTATTTCTTCCTTCAGTTTTGCCAAGGTTTGCCTCATGTATTTTGGGGCAACATGGTTATGTGCATAAGTATTTATGATTGTTATTTCTTCTTAGTGGATTGACCCTATTATTAATAGGGGCCTTCTTTATCTTTTTAAACACCTTTTGACTTAAAGTCTATTTTGTCTGATACTAGTGTAGTTATATAAGCTCTCTTTAGTTACTATTTGAATGGAACATCATTTTCCATCCTTTCACTTTCAGTCTATTTGTGTCTTTGGGTCTAAGTTGAGTCTCCTGTAAACAATGTATAGTTGAATCATGTTTTTAAATCTATTCTGCCAATCTGTGTCTTTAGATTGGGATACAGGACTTTTTTCTGCCATTTTTCTATTCAGACTTTGTAAGACCTATAACTTTTAAAAAATATATACAGAAACAAAAATCTATTAGCATTCAGTGTTATTATTGTAGAGTTATTAATTTCTTCAGCTATTTTGTCCTTTGGTTTTTATATGTCATATCTTTATATTTTTGTCTCTCACTTCCTTTATTGAAACCTCCTTTTTGTGATGTTTTGTGATATATCTGGCTATCTCCTTCTCATTTTTGTTTCTGTATATTTTTAAAATACTTCCTTTGTGGTTAACCTGGGGGTTCTATTACACAACTGATTCTATAAGCTACTAATTTGAAAAGATACCAACTTAGTTCCAACAGACTACATGTTCTCTGCACCAACATCCTTCTCTTTTCCTTCTTTTGGCTGTTTTTGTCCCACATTATGTTTTAATATTCTGCTTGTCCATTATCAAGAAATATGTCTTTTTCTTGTTCAATTGTATTATGACATAAACATTGAAGAGGAGAGTAGTATATTGAGGATACAGTACTTTTAGGTTTTGCATTTACCTTTTAAGTTACTTTTAATGAAGATTATAATTTCTTCACTCTGCTCCAAACCACTCTTTCCTATCTTTTCCTTTCAAACTGCTGAACTCCCAATAGTAATTCCTTTAGGGCAGGTCTTTTATTGATGATATATATCAGTCTCTGTTTTTCTGTGAATATTTTAAACTCTACCTCACTTTTGAAGGACAGTTTTGCTGGATAAAGAATATTTGGCTTGAATTGTCCCTCTTTCAGGTCCTTAAATGTATCACATCACTGCCTTCTTGCCTCCATGGTTTCTGATGAGAAATTGGCACTTTGTCTTATTGAGGATCCCTAGTATGTGATGACTCACTTTTTTCTTATTGCTTTGAGAATTCTCTCTTTATCTTTGGCACTTGACATTCTGTTTAGTATGTGTCTTAGAGTGGGTCTATTAGGCTTTATTCTGTTTGTACTATGCTGTGTGAGTACCTTGTACTTCTTGGAAATGTTTATTTATGTGCTTCATAAGATTTGGGAAATTTTGGGCCACTATTTCCTCAAACAACCATTCTGCCTCTTTTCCCTTCTCTTCTTCTGGGTCACCCAAGATATGTATGTTTGTATGCTTCATGCTTCATACAAATCCTTGAGAATATGCTCAATTTTTTCTATTCTTTTCTCTATCTGTTTTTCTGACTGTATGATTTCAATTGTCCTGCTTTCTAATTAATGAATTACTTCTATTGTATGTTCAAATCTGCTGTTGTATGCCACTAGTATATTTTTAATCTCCATTATTGTGACTTTCATTCCCACAATTTATGTTTCTTTTTAAACTTTCAAATCCTAATTTATGCTCATACATTATCTTCTTAATATCCTTTAGCTCTAATCTATATTTTCCTTTATCTCCTTGAATTGATTTAAGAAATTTGTTTGAACTTCTTTGATAAGTTATTCCAAGTTCTGTGTCTCCTATGAAGTTTTAATTTGTTCCCTTGAGTGAGCCATATGTTACTGTTTCTTATTATGGCTTGTAATTTTTATGCTACCCGGGCATTTGATTATTTGGATGTGTTAACTCTGAAGGTCAGTTTCTCCCTCTTGACTAGGGGTTTATTGTTGGTTGGCTATGTGTTGAAGCTCTTCTTTAATGCTTGGATCAATATATTCTGGACCTTTAGAGTAGCCTTTGTTTAAATGTTAGGATTTTCTCAGCTCTTCTTCATCAATTTTTTACCGTGGATATGCAGTACTATTTTTTTTTAAGTTAAATATTTTTAAAGATACTTAGATTGCATAAATGTTACCCAAAAATTATACAGATACCCATACACCCCCCCTCCCACACCTTCCACAGCCTCCCATATAAACATCCTTCAATCGTGTGGCACATCACCTGCAATAGATATACACATTTTGGGGCTTTGCCACTAAGCATGGACCACAGTTCACATTGTAGACTGCACTCTCTCCCACACAGTTCTGCATGTTGTATGATCATATAAAATGGCCTATATCTGTCATTGCAATGTCACTCAGGATAATTTCCAAGTCACAAAAAAGCCCCTGTATTACAACTGCTTTTCCCACACTCTGCCCCCAAAGCGTCCAGTGGCCACTGGCTCCACATCAATGTTGTAATTTCATCCATTGTGTGAATCACAATAAGTCTATAACAGAATACCAGTGAGACCACACTAGTCCACAGCTCCTCCCCCAATCCTGAGGAGTCTGAGATGGTGATGTCCACTCCACCTCCAAGTGAGAGGGGGCTTATATCTCATGGATAAGATGGATGGGATTATCCTGCCTGCAGCTGCACTCTCTCCATTCCCTGGGATAACTGTTGTCTATCATCATCTCCCCACAAGGTGTCCTGGGTGAGTCCATTGAGTTGTAGAGTGGGACTTCCCTTTCCCTCGAGCTTGTGGACCCAGCTGGCACATGGACAGCCTGAAGACTCTGCTCTCTGGAAGTATACCTACAAACTCTGGCATCACATATAGATTTGAATAGAAGAGAGATGGATCATGTGCAGGGTAGACATATTTGGGTCAGACCCTGTCACTCTCAGGAGCAAGGATACCGAATGAGGGCCCACTGATAAGGCACCAAACTAGGGGACTATCTGCCCTGATATAGGAACTGGATGTCTCCAGAGCCCTCAGGAGCCCCTCTGTTTGGGGTGATATCCACATTGGAAGCCTATGAGGTCCTACAGGGATGTGCATAAGTGTTACCTCTGGGGTGACCTCTGACTCACTTTGAAATCTCTTAGTTCTATGAACTCATTTGTCTTTACCATTTCCATTTATTTGAAGTCTTTTTCAAGTCTTATTGCCTGTTGGCACTTGTTAGTAATCCCTCATTGCCAGGGAGGCTCATCCCTGGGAGTCATGTCCCATGCTGGGAGGAAGGTAATGCATTCATATGCTGAGTTTGGCTTAGAGAGAAGCCACATTTCAGCAACAAGGAGGCTTTCAGGAGGCAGCTCTTAGGCACCCCATAACAATAGGCTG
>PVKH010037744.1:0-11419 GCA_004027955.1 Chaetophractus vellerosus | reverse complement strand
TGATGTTGCAATGGAGGATATAGGCCATTTTATATCATCATGTATCATGCAGAACTGTGTGGGAGAGAGGGTGGTCTACAGTCTGAACTGTGATCCATGCTTGATGGTAAAGCCCCAAAATGTGTATATCTATCACAGGCGTTTTGCCACACTGATGAAGGATATATATGTGGGAGGTTGTGGGAGGTGTGGGAGGGGGCATATGGTTACTCCTAAAATGTCTGTGTAACATTTATGTAATCAATGTCTCCTGAAAAAAAATATATATATATATAAATTTTAAAAATTAAAAAAAGATATAGGCTGATAGAATGGATAAGAAAGCATGAACCATCCAAATGCTGTGTGCAGGAGACTCACCTTAGACCCAAGAATGCACATAGAATGAAAGTGAAAGATTATATTTCATGCAAATACTAGTAACCAAAAAACAGCAGGGGTAGCTATACTAATATTGAACAAAATACACTTAAATGCAAAAATGTGGTAAGAGGTGCAGAAGGCCATTATATATTAATAAAAGGCACAATCCACCATGAAGGAGTAACAGTCATAAATATCTATGCACCAACCAGAGTGTCCCAAAATACATGAAGCAAACTCTGGCAAAACTGAAAGGAGAAATAGATATCTCTATGATTATAGTTGGAGATTTTAACAAGCCACTCACATCAATAGATAGAACAACAAGACAGAAGATCGACAAGGAAACAGAGAACTTGAATAATATGATAAATGAGCTGGACCAGACAGACATATACAGAACATTGCACTCCAAATCAGCAGGCTATATATTCTCCTCAAATGCTCATGGATCTTTCTCGAGGATAGACCCCATGTTGGGCCATCACACATCTCTCAAATTTAAGAAAATTGAAATTATACAAAGAACCTTCTCTAATCATAATGGACTAATGCTGGGAATCAATAATATGTGGGAAAGGGGAATTTTGCAAATATATGGAGGCTAAATAACACACTCCTAAACAATCAGTGGGGTAAAGAAGAAATTGCAAGAGAAATTGGTACATATCTCGAGACAACTGAAAACGAGAACACAACTTCTCAAAACTTATTGTATACGGCAAAGGTAGTGCTGAGAGTGAAATTTATAGCCCTATATGCCTATATTAAGAAATAAGAAAGAGCTAAGATCAAATACCTAACTGAACAACTAGAGCAACTCAAAAAGAACAGCAAACAAATCCCAAAGCAAGGGGAAATAAAAAAATAACAAAGATTAGAGCAGAAATAAATGAAATTGAGAACAAAAAATATAGAGAGAAAATCAATAAAACCAAAAGCTTGTTCTTTGAGAAGATCAATAAATTTGACAAATCCTTAGGCAGATTAACAACAACAACAACCAAAAAAAAAAAAAACAAAAAACAGAGAGAGAGATTGAAGATGCAAATAAAGTCAGGAATGAAAGGGAGGACATTATGACAGACCCCACAGCAATAAAACAGATCATACAAGGATATTATGAGAAACTCTATGCCAATAAAGAAAACCTAGATGAAATAGGCAAATTCCTAAATATGCACAACCAACCAACATTGGCTCCACAAGAAATACAGGAAATCAACAAACCAATCACAAGCAAAGAGATAGAATCAGTCATCAAAAATCTTTGAACAAAGAAAAATCCAGGACAAGATGGCTTAAAAGGTGATTTCTATCAAACACTTCAAGAATAATTAATACCAATCCTATTTAAATTCTTCCAAAACTTTGAAGAGGAGGGAAAATTACTCAACACATTTTATGAAGCCAACATCACCCTAATACCAAAGTCAGTCAAAGATACTACAAGAAAAGAAACTTACAGACCAATCTCTCTAATGAATGTAGATGCATAAATTCTCAACAAAATACTTGCAAATCAAGTCCAACAGCATATAAAAACAATTATACATCCCAATCAAGTGGGTTTTATCACAAGTATGCAGGGTGTTTCAACATAAGAAAACCAATTAATGTAATATACCACATTAACAAACCAAAGGGAAAAAAACACATGAGCATCTCAATAGATGCCAAAAAGACATTTGACAAAATTCAGTATCCTTTCTTGATAAAAACTCTTCGAAAGATAAGTATAATAAGAAAGTACCTCAACATAATAAAGGTCATACATGAAAATCCCACAGCCAACATAGTGCGCAATAGGAAGAAGTTGAAAATTTTCGCTCTCACATTAGAAAAAAGACAAGGATACCCACTGCCACCACTGTTATTCAACATTGTGCTAAAATTTTTAGCTAGAGCAATTAGATAAGGAAAAAGAAAATAAAAGGCATCCAAATAGGAAAAGAGGAAGTAAAACTCTCTCTCTAAATAGATGACATGATCCTATATTTAGAAGATAACAAAATATCTACAGCAAAAGACACAAATATCTAGAAATTAATTTAACCAGGACTGTAAAAGATCTGTATGCAGAAAACTACAAAACACTGCTAAACAAAATCAAAGAAGACCTAAACAAATGGAAGGACAGTCCATGTTCATGGATTGAAAGACTAAACATCATGAAGATATCAGTTCTACCCAAATTGATTTATAGATTTAATATAATACCAATCAAAATTCTAACAGCCTACTTTACAGGAATAGAAACATCAATTAGGAAATTTATTTGTAAGGGAAAGGGTCCCAAATAGCCAAAAGCATCCTAAAAAAGAAAAACAAAGTTAGAGGTCTCACTTCATGACCTTGAAATGAATTATAAAGCTACAGTGGCCAAAACTGCATGGTATTGGCATAAAGATAGACACACTGATCAATGAATTGAATTGAGAGTTCAGAAATTGACCCTCATTGTCAAATGTTTTTTGATAAGCCTACCAAGTCCAATTTTCTAGGACAGAACAGTCTCTTCAACAAATGGTACTGGGAGAACTGGATATCCATAAACAAAAGAATGAAATAGGACCCTATCTCACTCCCTATGCAAGAATCAACTCAAAATGGGTCAAAGACCTAAACATAAAAGCCAGGACCATAAAACTCCTAGAAGATAACACGAGGAAACATTTATAAGAACTTGTAGTAGGAGGGGGTCTTTTAAAACTTACAACCAAAGCACAAGCAACAAAAGAAAAAATAAATAAATGGACCCTCCTCAAAATTCACCACTTCTGTACCTCATAGGACTTTTTGAAGAGGGTAAAAAGGCAGCCTTCTCAATGGAGAAAATATTTGGAAATGATGCATCTGATAAGGGTATAATATACATCTTAAAAGATGCTACAAATCAACAATAAAAAGACAAATGACCTGATTAAAAAATCGTCAAGGGGCTGGCTCGATAGCACAGTGGATAGGGCGCCAGCATACCACATGGGAGGCCCCGGGTTCAATTCCCGGGGACCTCTCCTAGTGGGCAGACCGCCTTGAGAATGGCAAGCCGCCATGGGCGGGCCGGAGCTGCCATGGGCAGGGCAAGAAGCTGCCACAGACATGGCAAGAGCCGCCACGGGCAGGGCAGGTCACCCACGGATGGAGCGCAGCCAGCCACCTGTGAACTGAAAGCCGGCCGTGAACGGATGCAGAGACCGCCCACAAGCGGGGAAAGCCGCACCTGCGCAGTGACCACTCCCGGCGCGTCGCCGCAGCTGGGGGAATGGGAGATATGTAATAAAATAAATAAATCTTTAAAAAAAATGGTCAAAAGATCTAAATAGACATTTTTCTAATGAAGGTTGAAAAAACGCATGAAAGATATTCAACATCAGGTGGCATTGAGGAAATGCTAATCAAAACTACAATGAGATATCATTTCACACCTAGTAGAATGGCCACTATTAACAAAACAGAAAACTACAAGTGCTGAAGAGGATGTGGAGAGATAGGAATGCTTATTCACTGTTGGTAGAAATGTAGAATGTAGAATGGTACAGCAACTGTGGAAGTCTGTTCAGCCATCCCTAAGGAAGTTAGATAAAGATTACCACGTGACCCACCAATACCACTACAAGGTATATACCCAGAAAAACTGAGATCAGTGACAAAAATAGACTTCTGCACATTGATGTTCATAGAGCCATTATTCACAACTGCCAAAAGAGGGAAACAACCCAGGTGTCCATCAACTGACAAATAGATAAACAAATTGTGATGTATATACATGAAGGAATATTATTCATCTGTAAGAAGAAATGAAGTCATGAAGCATATGACAATGTGGATTAACCTGGAGGACATTATGTTTAGTGAAGCAAGCCAGGCATAAAAGAACAAATATTGTATGATTTCACAATTATGAACTAACTATAATGAGTAAACTCATGGAGTTAATAGTTAGAATATTTATCATCAGTGAATAGAATGTGGTTAGAGAAGTGAAAGCTGAAGTGTAACCTGTGCAGAATTAGTAAAAATTTATTTGTAAATATTTGGAAATGAATAGAAAGCACATCATATGACTTGTAATTAGTAACACTAACATATAGGTATGATAGTGGTTTGGTTTTTGTTGTTTTTCATTCTTTTTTTGGAGTAATGAAAATGCTCTAGCATTGATTGAAGTGAAAAATGTGCAGCTCGGTGATTATACCAAATGCCACTGATTGTACACTTTAAATTATATGGTTTATAAACAAAAAAATTGGGTGGATTGGGGGAAAATACACTAAACGTAAGATACAGACTATAATTAGTAGAACTACTTTAACTATGTTCTTTATTTGTTACAAATGTTTCAACAATGCAAGGAATTTGGGGTGGGATGATGTATGAGAGCCCTGTGTGGTGTTATGCATGTTTGTTTTGTAATTTCACAACTTTGGTATACACTTATTGTTTATGCATGTTCTTGTATAAATGATATACTTCAATAAATGATTTTTGAAATGAAAAACAAAAACAACACTGATACTATACTATTTGATAAGAGATAGGCTTTATTCCATTTTCCCTGTTTTTCTACTAATGTTGATTTTCTGTTCCAGGATCTAATACAGTTTCCAAATTTCATTTAGCCTACTTGCCTTTTTCACATGGCTGTTAGAGTGATATGCGGCATGGCCTAAGAAATGCTCATTGATCTATGATCTGAGTGTGCCCTGCCTTTCTCATGAGACTTTTCTTGCAATTTTCCCCATATGTTTTTCTCTGGACTTCAGTAGTGCTGGCCTTGTTTTTTATTTGAAAATACTTTTTTTCTTTCTAATTTAAGATCTGTGTAAATAAAGTGATATCTTCTTCTGTGCACACATGCACCCACATACACACACACACATACACACACCTAGCTAGTTTCTACACTTCCTCAGATCTTAGCTTTGATGTTGATTCTACAGAGAAATCTAACCTAAGTCCACTGATAAATCCAGCCCCCCCCCCATTTATGTTACCTTAACGCTCTGTGCTTCTCTTTCATTGCCCTTATCACAGATATAATTAAATAACTAAATGTGTAACTAGTAGTTAAAAGAATGTCTCCCGCAATACATTGTAAACTACATGATAACAGCAGTTAGCTGTCTTGCTCTCCTCTTTTCCCTTAGGACCCTACATGGTGCTATAGATGGAATAGATGCGTAACATTTTTCCTTAAAGTGAGTCAAGTTGGATCTGTATTAAAATTATTATTGTATGCTTTCTTTTTAAATACAAATTTTGTTACAGAATTCTCAATGTAAATATGAAATATTATTTTGCTATATTTGCATAATTTATCCAATGCACATGAGTTGTGTGATTTTGTACATCTATATGATTTTTTTAATTTATTGTGGATATCATGACCTATTGTCCTTAAGCATGTCAGCAAGTATCTCCTAAGAATAGGATGATTTTCTTTCATAACCATAATACTGTTATTAAATAAAAATTAAAATGAATTCCCTGAAATTACCTATAATACATCTCTTGACACTTTTTAAATCCAGCATCCAAATAAAGTTCATGCATTTGGTCATTACCTTAGTTGGTACAATTGTGATCAAGAAAAAGTTCCTGTCTTGACTTAGTTCTCCCAGAAGTAGACCAGATGACTATCCATACTTAAGCAATTTATTAAAAGGTACTAGGGAGTGAGGAAGTGAGATTGGGGGAAAAGGAAGCAAAATCAATGGTGCATTACCAAGTCAACTACCACTGTCAGTGACTGGAACCTAATCCCTCTAGGAAAATTCTAGAAGACAAAGTGGAACACACACCTCAGATATATTCCCTACTGCTCACCCAAAAGGATGAGAAAGCTGGAGTATTTATAACAAATATTATTCAAGAGTTAGGTGAGGACTACTCCTCAAAACATTAATTCCATGACATACCTTGCCTGACTCACCAGCAACAAAATGTGTGCTACTGACAAGAAAAAGGATAGGTTAGTACATTGACAGCATCTGCTGTAATCTCCCATGCATTTCGTTTTCCAATGATATTGGCTTTTTGAGGAGACCAGGCTAGTTGTATTTAAAAAGTGTCCCACAACATGAATTTGTCTAATTTTTGCCTCATGATGTCTGTCATCTAACTTGATCACTATTCCCCAATAATTCCCATAAATCAAAAAATTAGTTCTATAGGCTTGCCATAGATTCAGATTGAACTTATTTGACAAGGATGTTTCATAGGGGATGCTGAAGTTCTTCATGCTATGTCATGTCAGAGTGTGTAGAATTGTTCCCCTTTTAATGATGCATTTTTTTTAAAGTAATGATGCATTCTTCAATCACCTGGCATGGCTGTAACCACTAGATTTCTCCATTGTAAAGGTAAATTTTCCCTACAATAGTCTGGCAATTAGCCAATCCTCATTACCTTTTCAACAAGTTTTCAATTTTCAATTATGAGCCTTTCCTGAACCAATTATTTCAGAGGGGTTACAAAAGGATGATTTTCAAAATCTATCATTTATTTTCTAATTATTACCTGGAATTCTTTTGTTTTAAAAAATTAAGAGAGGACCCGGCTAGATAGCTCAGTGGATAAAGAGCGCGCTGGGATACCACATGGGAGGCCCTGGGCCCGGTTCCCGGGGACCTCTCCTAGCGGGCAGACCGCCTTGAGAATGGCAAGCCGCCATGGGCGGGCCAGAGCCGCCGTGGGCAGGGCAAAAAGCTGCCATGGACAGGGCAAAAGCCGCCACGGGCAGGGCAGGTCGCCTGTGAATGGAACGCAGCAGGCCACCCGCGAACTGGAGCCGGCCGTGAATAGAAGCAGAAACCGCCCGCGGGCGGGGAAAAGCCGCGCCTGTGCGGTGACCAAGTCTCGGCGCGTCGCCGCAACAGGGGGGAAGGGGAGATATGTAATAAAATAAATAAATCTTTAAAAAAAAAATTAAGAGAAATGGGGGGAGGGGAGAACTCTCTTTTCTCAAGGGGGAATGAATTATCATTTCTTCTAAACAGGCCAGCTAAATTATTTTGTACTTTTTTCTTTCCCTTTACCATATTTTCACTGTAAGAATCTGGCACAATAGCGGTTCAATTAGCGCTCTCTCTTGCTCTCGCTCTTGCTCTCTCCCCTGTTCACTAATCTTTCATAGACTTTTCTTTATTCAATATTTTAATTTCAATTATAATCAGTGCTTTAGTTAATGCACATATTGTCTCAAATTTGCCAGGAAAATGTAGCCTCTTTATTAAGGTTTGTAAATTCATACCTTTTGGATTATAATGACTTATGCATTATTAAGAGTTCATTTATGGAGGGCCGGCTGTAGCCCAGTGGATAGGGCACCGGTTCACCACATGGGACGCCCCGGGTTCGGTTCCCGGGGGCCTCTCCAAGCGGGCAGACCGCCTTGAGAGGGCAAGCCGCTGTGGGCACTGCAGAGCCGCCGTGGGCAGGGCAAAAAGCCGCCACGGGCAGGGCAAAGCCGCCATGGGCAGGGCAAGTCACCCGCGAACAGAGCAGAGCTGCCCCCGAGCAGAGCAGAGCCGCCCGCGAGCAGGGCAAGCTGCCTGCATGGTGAGCTGACTCGGTGTGTTGCCGCAATGGGGGGAGACAAAGCAGACACAGAAGAACGCAAAAATGAACACAGCAAGAACAAGCAGAAAGGGGGGGATATGTAACAAAAAAGAAAGAGTTCATTTATGAATATACTTATTTAAACATATTGGTGATATTTGCAATATCATCATTTTATGTCTGCAACTCCTGTATGCTTTCCCCACAGAAAGCATTTTTAAAATGCTGCATTTGCTTTGTTATCCTTAAAAGTGAATGAGTCAACTCATAATGTTCAGGTCCCATAATTAGATGGAATGATTAAAATGTATTGATGGTCTCTATTTATTAATTTTAAAGGCCCATAACCCACATGTAAATTCCTTTTCCCAAAAATATTCATTCCACAAGTTTTTTCTTCATAATCTTAGCAATACTAAGAACTTTTTTCTATTTGATGTACCAAACAGCAAGAATTTTGCATTTTATAGCTTTGCAATTGGAGTACATCAATATGCACAAGTTTCTAAGGTGTACTTTACAAATGATTTATTTTAAAAAGTGATTTATATACTTATATGTCCTTTTTCCAGGAAACACAAAAGATTTTCCCTTGAGGGTTGTAGAAGCAAAAATTATGGCAGTGTAAAATTTTTACAAATGAACTTTTAATAAGAGTACACTGCCAAATAGCAACAATTTATATGCAATTGCAAAATACAAATACTTAATGTGGTTTTTAAGGCACTGACTTGTATTCAATTAGTCACCTCCATAAGTCATGGGTGTTGATTTTTTAAAGCATTATTGATTTAATAAAGAGAAATGTATCATGGGTTCATAATTTTTCTCATTATGAAACACTAAGTAGCTAGAGGCTTTTAAAATAGTAGTTCAGCCAAGAGAATCTATTTCAACAGATTAGTTTTGAACTTCTCTTCTAGTGCATCTGTTTACAATCTCTGGGAACATTCAGAATATAATTGAAAATCTGCCTTTTATTTAGCCAGACTTTATTAAATTGGTTCTTGTGTGTCTGGATGATGGCTGGCAAAGATGCATGTTTCAAGACACTGAAAATAATGTGGACAAGTTAATGCCACATAAAGCACTATTTTTTGTAGCCCCAGGTATGGAGAATTGTGGGATAAGCGTTCTCATTTGTATTTCATTTGTTTCTCATTCACCAGTGATTCTTACACTTACCTCTCTCCTCTACCTCCGCTCATTATAATCATCACAGAAGAATCAGTGAAGAACTGTCAGTAACATCCATGAATATAGGTGATATGCATTTTTCACTGGCGGTGTGTGACCTGGTTTATGATTGCCTATCCTGCAAATTTTTATTTCTATACCAGACAGTAGACTATATTCTTACAATGTGGCTGAAAAGATAACTGAGCATGCTGTAAACAGTTTTAAAGAAGTATACACATAAAGAAGCCCTGGTAGAGAACACATACACGTGTTTGTAACACAATAACTCTGATTTTCTGATTGGGATTGTCACTTTCTAGTATGACTTATCTATTTTTTTTTATTAAAAGCTATAGCCATAGATGTCTCCACATCATTGGATCTAATTATACTTTGAAGTGTCTGATGCTAAATTGGATGACATTTGCCCAGGCTGAGAAAAAGTGTGTGCACTATGTCCAGGTGTTCAGAAACATCATCTGCAGAAGAGGGATAGGACTGCCAACACCACGGATCATCCCAGAAGAGATTTCTTTTCACTCTGCCCATGGCTGTCTAAACAGCTTGAAAGATAGTAGATATTTATCTTCTTTACAGGATTAGCCAATGTAATTAAATGGATGTAATGACAGGTCCATTGTATTAAATAGGATGTTAAATCAATATTACACTGTCACCTCACTTGATTCTTACACTAACAAAAAAACTTTAGTTTGATGAAGCAATTTGTGTGAGTTTTACTTTGTACTTGAAATTTATAATGTATATTTTACCGTAACTAAAGAAACTTCACTTTATTAATACACTGGCCAAAAATTTGCAAATATGCCAGTGTCATACTTTGAAGCAAAATTATAGAAAATTATCTTACCACTCAAATTTCAAATGATTATTTCAAATTACAGGTTTTCCTCTTTCTATCAACAGAAAATGTATAAGTTAGTTATATCTACAAAACTTTAGTCTTTAGTGTGTAAAGCAATTTATATATGTAAACAATTTATATTTATTTGCTAATTTTTAAATTGGAATAAAAATTATTTATAGCCTTCTATTAACCTTAACCTAGCCTCAAAATTCTACGACATGTTCCTTTTAATTATTTAAATCCCTCTTCCCACTAATTTTCTCATGGAAGGCTGTTTTCAACAAGACACAGGGGCCGGCTGTAGCCCAGTGGATAGGGTGCCGGTACACCACATGGGAGGCCCCGGGTTCGGTTCCTGGGGGCCTCTCCGAGCGGGGCAGACCGCCTTGAGGGTGCAAGCTGCTGTGGGGGGGGACAGAGCCAACGTGGGCAGGGCAAAAAGCCACCACGGGCAGGGCAAAGCCACTATGGGCAAGGCAAGTCACCCAGGAGCAGAACGGAGCCACTCGCGAGCAGAGCAGAGTCGCCTGCCAGCGGGGCAAGCCACCCGTGAGTGGGCAAGGCTGCCGCTCACCAGTGAGCTGACACGGTGCATCGCTGCAGCGGGGGGAGACAAAGCAGACACAGAAGAACGCAAAAAGTGAACACAGCAAGAACAAGCAGAAAGGGGGTGGAATATGTTAAAAAAAAAAAAGACAAGTATCAAAATCTTATTTCAGGTCTCCCCCTCTCTTAGCACTGAAAAATTAATGAATTTCAAATAAAATATATTATCCACTTTGCTTACCAGTTTAATGATTTACAAACTTTATTATGTTTTTTTCTTTATTAGGAAAAAATAAGACTGATTTCTATCTGCTAAATGCTATACAATATCTCTTCTCATTAAAATTAAAATGTTAGAATAAATATTTTTAAAAAACATAGAATTATACAGTACAAACAATGAACCCTAATGTAAACTATGGACTATAATTAATAGTATAATTATAACAATATTATTTTAAAAATTGTTACATAGCTACCACAGAAATGCAAAAGGTAAATAATAGGAAAACCTGCGTGTATGAACAGGGTATATAGTAACAGTATACATTTTGTATGAATTTTTGGCAAACCTACAACTTTTCTAATAAAAAAGGAAAAAAAGGAAATAAGTGGGTTTTCTATTAATTTTACTGCCACACAGGGGAATCTCATACCCCACCTCTATTGTCTTCCCTTTCTCAAGTTTGTGAATGTTTTTGAGCAGAAGGGTGGTAAAACAATAGTAGTGTTTAGGAACATTAATTCAACAATATCAGGTTCATCAGTCAGAGTTGGATCAGGAAAATAGATATACAATAAATATTTTAAAAGAGAATTTAATATAAAGAATTAGTTGAATAGGCAATGGAATTGAAAGGAAAGGAAAGGAAAGGAAAGGAAAGGAAAGGAAAGGAAAGG
>PVKH010037743.1:0-11416 GCA_004027955.1 Chaetophractus vellerosus | reverse complement strand
TTATTGATTTCCAATTTCATTCCATTATGATCTGAGAAGGAGCTTTGTTTATATCAATCTTTTTATATTTATTGAGAGCTGCATTGTGCCCTAACATGTGGTCTATCCTGGAGAAAGATCCATGAGCACTTGAGAAGAATGTATAACCCATTCAGTTTGGATGCGGTGTTCTGTATATGTCTGTTAGGTCTAACTTGTTTATCATATTGTTCAAGTTCTCTGTTTCCTTGTTGATCTTCTGTCTAGTTGTTCTATCTAATGATGTGAGTGGGGTGTTGAAGTCTCCAACTATTATTGCAGAGACATCTATTTCTCCCTTCAGTTTTGCCAGAGTTTGTCTCATGTATTTTGGGGCACCCTGGATAGGTGCATAGATATTTATGACTGTTATATTTTCCTGCTGGATTGTGGGCAAGACAATTCTTTGTCAGAGGACTGTCCTGCAAGAATGTTTATCATCATTGGGGTTTACCAACTGATTGCCAGTAGCAGTCCCTATTCTTTGGGGAAGAAATGCTCTGAACCATTTCCAAATGCATCCTTAATGGGGGAGATGCATTTATTTGTATGGGTGTCTGTCTGTGGTGTGTGTGTGTGTGTGTATGTGTGTGTAAATTTTGGGTTAATCTCCATAGTATTACTAAACACAATCTCCTATTTCCCTTATAGTCTAAATAATGCACACCAAACATATGTTGAAATAGTCACAAATTTGAATTGCGAGATCTTAACCTTTAAAATATAAGACTTCAGTTACACACATTCTTAGTTTATAATCAAATGATTTTGATTGTGGCCTAATATGAAGCATATTCAACAATGGCATCTTAAAATAGACTTGAGAGGGAGTGTTGTAAAGTTGGTTGTTAATGCAACCTCTGAAGCCAGACTACCTGGGTTCAAGTCCCAGCTCTGCCATTAACTAGCTGGTATACTATTTGGTAGAGTACTTAAACTCCCTGTGTCTCAGCTTCTTCATTTGCACAATGAGGTGGTAATATTAATAGTATTTACCTCAAAGGATGTTTGTGAGGATTAAAGAGGTTAACATATGTAAAGCATTTAGAACAATGACTAGCATACAGCGGGAGCTATATAAACGTTAGCTATTAGCTATTATTAGAAACTTGATTAAATAAAATAAATTTATATCTAATATATATCTTATTTTTCTCCTCTGCATATTTATTACTATCTTTCAATCTTTGTCAGAATTACAACATACAATATTTCTAAAATAACCATGTTAATCTGTTTATACCCATGCAATCTGTACTATTGAATGCAAAAGTATTGAAATCACAAAGCCAAAGATATCAGCTGGTGACAGTTGCTGCCATTGCTACAGAATAAGATGCAGTCTGTGGAAGCTGGGGGTAAAGAATTAATTGAGTTAAAATTTTCAACATATAACTTACATTATTGTGTATCATATTCTGATTTTAAAAGATTATACATATAAAGAGTAGGTCTTGCAATAAAAATTAATTTCATAACCTACCTACTTTTACAGATCTAGTTGTAATACTGTCCTTCCACTTTCATATTGCTTTAGGTTTTTAGAGATTTTTAGACTTTTAGAGTGCCTGTCTTAGTTTAATAACATGCAAAGTCAATGACCATGCTTTTGAGAATCTTTATATACATAAATGTTTATAGAGGACCTTGATAATAGATACCCATTTTTTTTCAATATTGAATTCAGAGTCTGTTCCATTTGGTTCTTTGTGCTTTATGGTGAGTGTTGTGCCTTTTTCTTCCCAGCACTCAAAAACCATTGATAGTAGCTACAGTATGACACAATGACAAAAACTGCACTTGAACAAAGCATTACTGATCTGTGTCTTAGAGCTTATTATGATGCTGTGTCCTTAACAACATTGCACTTTGTCACAGGAGGACATGAGTTACATAGGTCCACTTTAAAGGCCATAAAAGTAGAAGTTTGATGAATGCAGTACTACTTTTCAATTGCATTTTATCCTGTGTGAGTTAAAGCACAGTAGTTACATATCCTTCACACTGAGTACAAAACTGAACAGAAAGAACTATTAATTATCTCTTAAACTTAAAAGGCAATATTTATTAAATGCCTACAACATGCTAAGTATTTTTACAACATAAGTTTCTCATACCAAATCTTTAAGATAACTATTACTTGTACCTACTTTAAAGAGAAGCTTTATAATTTACATAAAATGTCATTCCTTTATCGACTCATCGGAATTCCATATCTCTGATGCCTTGAGGACCTCCAGCAGAATTAGGCATCCCTGGGAAGTGCACCCTTCACACCTGATAAATTCTTCTGTGATAGTACTCACTATTTACATGGACTTGTAATTGGTTGCATTACCTCCTCATAACCATTTCCACTGCACTGAGAACTGTCCTAGATACAGGGGGATGGATCCCCAGCCACTGTATAGGTACAACGTTGACAGCGTCCTTCTTGCCCATAGTTGATTAATCCAGGCCAGAGATAGTTAGGTGACTCAACTGCCAGTAAGTTCCTTCCCTGGAAATTGCAATGAAGGTTAATTTGTCAGGCAAGAAGCTTTACATTTCTAAAATGTATTATTTTAGACCTACAAAAGAATATATACAACACTTATGATAGTTGTGAATCATAGTAATAAGTGAAACACCAGTGTACCCAGAACTCAAGGTAAGAACTAGGACATCATCCTTCCCCTTGGACCTACTGTGTACACCACCCCTTCTATCGCCCATACCAGCGGCAACCATTTTCCTGAATGTTGTGTTTAATATTCCTTTCCATTCTAAAAAATAATGTTCTTACATTCATATATTTATACGGAAGATGTGGTCTAGTCTTGCATGTTTGTAGATGTTCAATAAACTTTGTTGAATAAATGGATTCTTCACATCTTTCTTCACCGTTCCTTTTTTGATATTTGTCCTTTTTCTGGGTAGTTTTGTACCAGCAGGAAGAGGAACCCTCTTTTTAAGAAATAGCAGAAAAGCCCCTTTTCTGCTTTCATGCTGGTTACCTACAATCCATGTTCCACATTGTAGCCTAAGTGATTAGTTTTTTTGTAAATATGAGTCAAATCATGTCATTTCTCTCCTTAAAATACCTATGTGACTTTCCATTGCACTTAGAAAACCCAGCTCCCTTACTTTTATCATGCAATTCTCTACAAGGCATGGCCCTTGGCTAATATTTGAATTAATCCCATACTCCTTACCTATTTGCTCTTGACAGTTCTTTCCCCATGGGGCCTTTGTGCTTGCTATTCCCTCCACCACGCACTTTCCCCCAGGCTCCCTGTGTGGGTGAATCCTTCTGAAATACCAATGTCACCTCCACCCTGAGGCAGTTTCTCACTACCCCAACTGAAGTAGTTCATCTTTCCCTCTTCACCCTTAACACATTCATCCCACTGACCTGTTTATTGTCAGTTATCCTTCTTTCTATCATAAGTTCCATGAGGATAGGATGTTGACCTATCCTCTTGTTGTTTTTTTGTATTTCTAAAGCAGCACAGAAAACAGAAATATGATGTGAGCCACAAATACAAGACAAAAATATATTACCTTTTCTAGTAGCAACGTTAAGAAAAGTAAAAAGAAACAGGTGAAATTAATTTGCATAATATATTGTATTTAATGTAATATATTTAAATATTATATTTTAACATGTAATCAATAAATAAATTAATAACAAGATAGTCTACATTCTTTTTTGTACTAAATCTCAGAAACTCAATGTGTATTTTACACATATCACATCTCAATTCAGCCTAATCGGATTCCAAGGGCTCAAAAGCAAGTGGCTCATGGATATTGTATTTAACAGTGCAGATCTCAGGCCTAGAAGAATGCCTGACACACAAGGAATGAATGGATGAATGGATGAGTGAATTAATAATAAAATCTGTTCACAGAAATTTTATTATTTTATTATTTCCTTAGTGTTCAGAAAATGTTGTTGCCAAGTTTTACTCAACAGGCATATACAAATAGAGTATATGTTGCTTGGGATGAAGAGGAAAGGATATTTCAAATCATAAGAGAATCCTGCATCTCAAATATGATTTAATTTTTCCCTCATTCTTTTCTATAATCATTCCAAGGTAATAATGAAGAAATGTAGCTATTTATTCATGAAGGAATTTATGCAAATACAAACTTCTTTGGCCAATTAGATGCTGTTTTCATCCATTAAAACTTTTTTTAATTAAAGTACAGGGCAACTCTTTGCAACAAGATTATTTTAAATATCCAATTTTCTTTTGTTCCTTTCAATTCATCATTGGCTCCTATATTGAATGGCTACAGATAATGGCATGTGGCTTTTAGTCACTACAAAATGTCAGGGCAGTAAGAGCCATATCCTTCAACTAGGAACAGTAAGGTGCCTAGATTTACTGTGCATTGTGTAGTTTCAGAATATTTCTTTCTTCCATTATTGTTCTTCCCTCATCCAATGTGCTAAATTAGGGTTAAAGGAAGATAATTTTTCCTATTTACCACATAGACAAGATGCGTCTATCTAACTTTCTTACTGTTTACACTGTGAATACCTTTGCCTGTAGAACTGATCTCTTCCAGTGGGTTCATAGTGGTATCCCTTAAGGCTGTCGCTTCTGAGTCAAATCTACTAATTTACCATTAAAACTCCCAGGAGTCCAGAAAATTAATGAAAATATTTATCTGCTATACTGTCTGTGCTTTGTATAATAAGTGAAAATAAGATAGGAACCAGAGTGATGTCTGAACTAAAACATCCTTTAAATCAGGACCGTGATTACATTTTAGCTCCAGCTTTGTGAGTGATAGAAAAAGAATGCATCTTTGATTCCTTTTGTCCCTCACCATTTGATTTCCTGATAGAGATGTAATAGTGTTTTTTATTTAACTCTTGAATTTTTTTTCTGCAAGCTTTATAAAGGCCAAATCAATGCTAAATCAGAGTTATTTACAACATCCACAAATTTAATCCAAAGTGGATACTTAAAAGCTCGTATAGATCTAAATGATTTTTCCCCAGATGGTGAATTAATGTAATTTTAGCAGGAAGCAAAGTTGCACAAATATGCAGTATTGAGGACTCACACTGATTTAATGTATCTGTCCCCAACACAGCACAGATGTTGCTTATCATTTTAGTGCCAGTTGTCTCTATTTCTCTCCAAACTACAAACCGAAGAATGGGATTTGGGAGATCAAATAAATCAAATAAATTATGATTTATTTTGTTAATAATAACTTATTAGAACTTGAAGCTTTCTGTGAACTGTGCATAGAGATCACATTAGTTGTATTCTTTGTACAGGGTTTGAAAGGCGACTTGGGTCCTCGTGGTCCAGCTGGCCCAAAAGGAGAAAAGGTACTGTATTTATTTGGCAAAATGCCAACTTTTTCTTAGGAAAACCCCAACTTAATCTTTGCAGTGACTTCTCATTGATAAAATTTAACTGCCAAAAGCATTTTAAAATTAACCAAAGGCTGTTATGTTGAAAACATTTGAAAAAAAGTCTTTTGGTTCATTTGATTAGTTTGAAGATACTACATGCACAACTGCTATTTGATGATAACTCAGGTTTATAAGATTTCCCTTTTCTCTCCCTTGTTTAACAGCATTGGTTATGCCATCACCAAGTTACTAAGCTTGTCCTATATCAGGGAACTTTGCCAATAGCACTGAGCTGCTACCATGATGGTAAAGCAGGTAGCTCTTTGAGAGGAAGTAGGCTAACTAAATCTCCATCTTAGAATAACTGCTGGGGGGCCAGCTGTAGCCCAATTGGTAGGGCTCCAGTTTACCACATGGGAGGCCCCGAGTTCGGTTCCCAAGGCCTCCTCGAGTGGGCAGACTGCCTCGAGAAGGCAAGCCGCCGCGGGCAGGGCAAGCCGCCACGAGCAGGCAGGCCACTGCGTGGTGAGCTGACTTGGCAGGTTGCCGCAGCGGGGGGGAGACAAGCAGACATAGAAGAACACAAAAATGAACACAGCAAGAACAAGCAGAAAGGGGGGGGGGAATGTATAATTTAAAAAAAAAACCTTATAAAAAAGAATAACTGCTGCATTTTCCTCCACTTTTTCTTATTTAATATTTCATAATAGCATATTGGCAGTGACATTGAAAGGAGACTTAAGAAGGAAGCAGATGTAGCTCAAGTGGTTGAGCACCTGCTTCCCATGTACGAGGTCCTGGGTTCCATCTCTGGTACCTCCTAAAAACAAAATAAAAAAAACAAACAAATGCAAATGCCATTGGGGAATGGATGTAGCTCAGTGGCTGAGTGCCTGCTTCCCACATATGAGGTCCTGGGTTCAATACCCAGAACCTCCAAAAAAAAGGGAAAAAAAGGAGACTTAAGAAAATATGAAAGCAAAAGGTGCTTTGATTAAGATCATTAGATGATCCCAATTTGATGAGAATTGTGTGTTTTGCACTGTATTTTGTTCTCCACTCTCAGCCCATTGTCATCCTTGTCTACATTTAATGTTTACCTCTACATTAAAAGCAGTCTTGCAAACCAGTCTCCAGTGACTGATTTAAGCTGCATCAATGGTTTTTTAACAACTAGTCGTTATTTTTATTCAATTGTTCCAAAGAGTAATGATTATACAATGCCAAGTCTTAACTTTTGAGTTAACCGTACTAGATGAGAAAAGAGAAAGTCATAGTCATACTCTGAGTCTGAGAATAAAAACAACATCTCAGCACACCTTTCCACACACAGTCTATGGTCTCCATAATGTCCTCCTAAACAAGAACCATAGCAATGATGCACAGTCTTAGTGAGAGTTCTTATGAAATAAATAGAGTTCCTGAGACAATAAAGCATATAGGTACCATATAAACCTGAAATAATGAACTCTTAGGTGAACTATTTTTCAAATATTTTGAATAGTTTGTCAATATATCCACCTAGTAATTTGTATTCACATAGGTCAGCAAAGCAAATTTAGCATTTAAAAATACATATGGGTACTCCTGGAATCTCTGTGTAACATTCATGTAATCAATGTATCCTAAAAATGTATATAGATAAAAAAAAAAAAGAAATATTTTTTGAACAAAAAAATAAATAAATAAATAAAAGTTTAAAAATGAAAAAAAAAATACATAACTAGAGGCAAATCCTCTTACAATTGATGCCAAGTGCAATGCCAATTAAACAGAGCTCAGAAAAGGCAATGCCTGCTTCTTGCAGCTGGGCAGCACAAAGTGGGGAAATCCACTTATTGTTTCTGCTGATCCTCATACTAAGTTTGTCAGAAAAATCATCTGTTGCTAGGACATTTCCCAGCTGCCCCATTGGCTAGTAACCAGAAGAGATATTCTCTCTAATTTCAGACTAGAGTACAAAATAATAGAAAATTAGATTATTTTGTTTTTTTTGAAACAATTTCTGCTGCTGCAAAAAGCATAGGGATGCACAAGGTGATTTTTATATCATGAGAGTAAAAGGGCACATGATAAATTTTTCATGATGCATAGATCAAGATAAAATTCTATTTTCATTTCCTTCAAGATTTAGCTGTAGATATTGCTTTAATCTATTCCATAAAATTTATAAGTAACATGTGAATAAAAGGACTTATTGGTAATTGTAATTTTTTTCAATCTATTTTAGGGAGATATGGGACCTCCAGGACCACCAGCCTTAACTGTAAGTATTCTGGAAATCAAGGTTGAAAATTGAACTGTGTTATCCTGTTTATTATTCATACCACATCAGGACTAACCCAGAATTTAAAACCACAGGGTATTCTGAGAATTGAAAGTGATGTTAAAGTATATCTAGCCAAGCCTACACATTTTAAATATGAGGTAACTACCCACAATCGTGAAGTATCTGACCCTAGGTCATACAGGTAGTTACTGGAAAAGTCTGGAATTGTTACCTACCCTGAGCAATATTCCCTTTCCTACAAATGGTTCATTATTTTTCCCCTTAAATATATATTCTTAGCATTACATTTAAAGTAAATGGAAGTTGAGACAATTCTACATACTCTAAAAGCTGTAAGAGGACAAAACTATAACCACCAATGTGTAAAACCTGCTACCTATTTAAACTGATTGTTACACCCCCAAAATCCTTTCCAAGACCATTGTGATTTTGTTATGTTATTGGCTTCTAAAATTTGCAAATGATAAAATGGCAATATTTCAGTAACAATTTATGAGAAAAGTTTATAATGTGCACATAATGGGATTTTTTAATTGAATGATTCATCATTTATTAAGCATTTAATTATAAATGTATAATGCTTTTATATTTAGATGCAATTTACTATTACAGATTTTCTTCATAGGTCATTAAAGATTCTCATTTAACTTAAAGATTTTTATCTAACAATGACTTTAAGCCCAACAGAAAGAAAAGTTTCTAAAAGATCATTTGTAGCCTGAGGTCTTTTAAATTTTATGTTGAGATTTCCTAATGATATAAATTAAAATTTTAAATCATCAGTATTAAAATCATCACATAAGGTCAAGTTTAAAGGAGTCTTTTAGCAACCTGGATAGAGCTCTTCTCATCAGTTCAGCACAAGAATCCTAAAATCAGCGTGCCTTGGATAACCTTTCTCTTTCAACTTGAAAAACCTATTATGAACAATATGCTTATAATGTCTTACATAGAAAATCTATGCAACTCTTACTTAGAGGACAAATATTTCTCTATAGATAGAAAATCTAAGGTACCAAATGGGTGACTTAGAAATAAGCAAATTCAATTTGCAATGGAAGTTTGTGTTTTAAACTAAGATTTTATTTTCAAGATGGAAATAAAATCTTTTTGTTTGAGAGTGATGTCATCAACACAGTGTCATAAGACATTCCTCGGAAATATCTTCCTTCAGAAACAACTAATAAAAGGACAAATCCCTCTTGCTTGGAACTCTGGAGGATGATAAAGACTAGAGAAGGATTCCACAAATGCTGTTTCAGAGTAAAAAGGAAAAAAAACCCAGAAACTGTAGGAGATTTACCACCTGGACTGCCAGGCCGAGCCCCTCCCCACTGACTTGGTCAAACGCAGCAAGTCCAGATCCCTTCTGCCATGGATGCAGACCATAGAGCCACTCACAGCAACGAGTTAGAACCCCACAAATATCCAGGCACAGGGCCAGGCCCGCAGAGACCCAGGGAAGAACATAAATGGCTGAGGAGTGCCACATAGAAAAGTGCTCCCAGGGGGGAAAAGGAGACCACAACGGAACTGTTGGCAAGAGGTGCACACACTTAGCCCAGACTCTGAATGCTGGCTCACTTAACCAAAAATCAGACATTTTTGGATTGACCCCCATCTAGCTTCCCAGGGGTGGGATTCCTGAATGGTGAAGTAACTGGAGGTAGAAAAGCCTCACAGAAAAAAAATAAAATCAAATAAAAGAGGGGGAAACTGAACTGCAGTAAGTCAAAACTGGTTCCCAGACTGAAATGTGTAAGGAAAAGGGGGCACTGAGTGAGGGAGAGAAGTTAAACAAATCATAAGAGCTGGGGAGAAAATCTTACACAAAAACAAAGTAAAGTTCAAGCTTCCTGCAGAAAGAACAGAGGAAAGGAAGCTTTCTTCTGCAGGTGAAACAATTGCACATAAATGGGTCATCTTAAAACTTGTACCACATACCTAGGACAAGAATCAAGTGCAGAAGAGCTGAAAAAATCTGAATAGTTAAGTACAGGATACTCTAAAGTTCCAGTATAAGTTGGACCAAGTGTCAAAGAAGAGTCCTAACACAGGCAGTCTACAATAAAACCCAAGGCATGAGGGAAATATTGAACTTCAGAGTTAGCACATCACAATAATCAGATGCCCAGACATCAGCCAAAAATTACAAGCCATAGGAAGGAAGATATAGCTCAGTCAAGGCAACAAATTAAAATCTCAGAGGAGATACAGGCTTTGGAAAAACTAATCAAAGAAGTTCAAACACGTCTTCTAAACTAATATAAGGAAATGAAGGAAAACATGAATAGAAATAAAGTTAAATAAGAAGACAATGTGTGAGCAAAAAGAAGAATTAGAAAGTATTAAAAGAAGCATAACAGAAATTATGGGAGTGAAAGGCACAATAATGAAAACCAAAAATAGACTAGAGGCATATAACAGCAGATATGAACAGGCAAAAGAAAGAATCAGCAAACTAGAAGACAGGACAGTTGAAATCATATAGTCAGAAGAACAGACAGAGTAAAGAATAGAAAAAATTGAGCAGTGTCTCAGGGATTTGAATGACAACACAAAATGCAACATATAAACATATACATCATGCGTGTACCAGAAGGAGAAGAGAAAGAAAAAGGGCCAGAAAGGACGTTTGGTGAAATAATGACCAAAAATTTCCCAACTCTTATGAAAGATATAAATATACATGTCCAAGAATATACCTTTACAATAATAGTTGGAGACTTTAATTCATCACTCTCATTAATAGATAGAACATCTAGACAGAAGGTCAGCAAGGAAACAGAGAACTTGAATATTATGATAAATGAAATAGACTTGAGACATACACAGAACATTGCACCCCCAAATAGCGGGATACACATTCTTCTCAAGTGCACATGGATTTTTCTCTAGGATAAGATCACATGTTGGGTTACAGAACAAGTCTCAAATTTTAAAAGATTGAAATTATACAAAGCATCTTCTCTGACCACAATGGAATGAAGCCAGAAATCAATAACAGCAGAGAACTGGAAAACCCACATATATATGGAAGTAAAATAATACACTCTTAAACAATCAGTGCATCAAAGAAGAAATCATAAGGGAAGTTAGTAAATATATTGAGATGAATGAAAATGAGAACACAAAATATCAAAACTTGTGAGCTGCAGCAAAGGCAGTGCTGAGAGGGAAATCCCTAAAGGCTTACATTCAAAAAGAAGCAGGAGCTAAAATCAAATACCTAACTGTATACCTGGAAAAACTAGAACAAGAACAGTAAATTGAGCCCAAAGCAAGCAGAAGGCAAAAAATAACAAATATTAGAGCAGAAATAAATGAAATAGAAAATAAAAAGCAATAGAGAGCATTAACAAAACCAAAAGTTGGTTCTGTGAAAAAATCAATAAAATTGACAAACTTTTGGCTAGACTGACTAAGAAAAAATGAGAGAAGACACAAATAAATAAAATCAGAAATTAAAGGGATGTAATACTCCTAACCATATAGAAATAAAAAGTATCATTAAAGGCTATGTAATGGTTTGGCAGTTTTATGTAAGTATGAATTCCAAAAATATAAACTGAATCATGCTTGTAAACTGATCTGTTAATCTGGGCATGATTAGGTTATGATTAGGGCATTAACTGGGCCATGTCAGTAGGGTGTTGAGCCCCGCCCCTCAGTGGTGTGGTCTCAAGTATAAAAGACAAGGCAAAAGACAGAGGGAGCAGATTTTGAGAAGCAGATTTGAGAAG
>PVKH010037742.1:0-11417 GCA_004027955.1 Chaetophractus vellerosus | reverse complement strand
AGCTCGTCATTTGACAGCGAACTTCTCCCAGGAACTCATCGACGACCCTTCATCAGTCTTTCATCGGAGCAAACTCATCGAGGACCCTTCATCAGTCTTTCATCAGAGCCCCTGGCTTGCAGCCTGCCAGCGGAACCTGGACTTGTGTATCCCCACGGTCACGTGAGAGACTCTTATAAAATCTTATATTTTTAACAGATCTCGTGTTGATTCTGTTTCCCGAGAGAACCCTGACTAGAACAGGTGTATATACATTTATAATTGTTATTTCTTCCTGGTGAATTGCCCCTTATGTTTATATATAAAATATCCTTCAGTTTTGCTTTGAAAGTCTATCTCATCTGATACAAATATAGCTGCTTCAGGTTTTGTTTTTTTTTGTTTGTTTTTTACTGCATGCATGGAATATCTTTTTCCAGCCTTACACTTTCAGTCTATTGGTATCCTTGCATCTAAGGTGATTCTCTTGTAGACTGCATATAGATGGCTCATATTTTCTAATCCATTCTGCCAGTCTGTGTCTTTTGATTGGGGAGTTTAATCCATTAATATTCAGTGTTATTACTGTGTAGGCATAGGCAGTTCTTATTTCACCCATTTGGACCTTTGGGTTTTATCTGTCATATTTTATTTTCTTCACTCTTTTTACACTTTTAGTTACTTTTACTGATATAATCTTCATTTCTAGACCCTCTTCCAAGCCTCTGTCTCCTGTCTTTTCTTTTCAGGCTGTAGCACTCCCTTTAGTATTTCCTGCAAAGCTGGTCTCTTTGTTATAAACTCTCTTAGTTTCTGTTTATCTGTGAATATTCTTAAACTCACCCTCATTTTTTGAGATTTTGCTGGATATAAGATTCTCGGCTTGCAGTTTTTCTCTTGCAGTATCTTAAATATACCACTGTCTTCTTGCCTCTGTGGTTTCTGATGATAATTCATCACTTAATCTTATTGGGTATTCCTTATATGTTATGCATCGCTTTTCTCTTGCTGCTCTCAGAATTCTCTCTTTGTCTTTGGCATTTGATGTTCTGATTAGTATATGTCTTGGAGTTGGTCTATTTGGATTTACACAGATGGGAGTACATTGTGCTTGTTGGACATGGATATCTATGTCCTTCAATAGGGTTGGGAAATTTTCTACTATTATTTCTTCAAATATTCCTTCTGCCCCTTTTCCCTACTCTTTTCCTTCTGGGACTCCCATGACATGTATGTTTCTCTTGCTGTCATTTTGTTCCCTGAGACCCTATTCAATTTTTTTCCCATTCTTTTCTTCATCTATTCTTTTGTATGTTCCCTTTCAGAGGCCATGTCTCCAAGCTCACTGATCCTTCCTTCTGCCTCCTGAAATCTGCTTTTATATGCCTCCAGTGTATTTTAAATTTATTTATTGTGCCTTTCACTGCCATAAGATCTACTATTTTTCTATGCATGCCTTCAAATTTTTCTTTGTGCTTACCCAGTGTCTTCTTAATATCCTTAATCTCTTTAGCCATCTCATTGATTTTATTAAGGAAATTTGTTTGAACATCTATGTTTAGTTGTCACAACTCCCTTATGCCTTCTGGAGTCTTACCTTGTTCCTTTAACTGGGCCATGTCTTCCTGTTTCTTGGTGTGGATTATAATTTTTTGTTGGTGTCTTGGCATCTGTCTTACTAGATATATTTATTCTGGGTGCAGTTTCTTTCTTTAGTTTAGGGCTTTCTTGCCCTTTCTCCCTTGCTGGTTGTGTAGTAGGTGTATTTTGATTTGCATTTCCCTAGGATCCGAAGATGTAGTTGGTGCTGTAAGCTGTGGAGGCTGAAGCTGCCTGTGTTGCCCCAGGACCCGATGAAGCTTCTCCCACCTTTCTCCTTTGCCAGGAGTAGGGATAGAGCCACAGCTGTGTGTAATAATCCAAGTCGTGCAGGCCAAGACTGTCTGTAGTTCCCGGGGAGACTGATATAACTTTATGCACTTTCCTTTCCTGCCTGGGGCAGGGATGGACTTTCAGGTGTGGGCAACAATCTATGTCATGCAGGTCCAAAATGACTGCAGTTGCTCAGGTAGACTGGCGTAGGACTGGCAATGTACCCTCTGGAGTGCCCAACAATCTAATCCATGTGGGCCAAATGTGCCTGCAGTTGCCCTGAGAGGCTGAGGGAGTACTGTCCCTTCTGCTATTTAGGGGGTGGGAATGGAACCACCAATGCCCACCAGTCCAGGTTGTGCAGGCCAAAAGTGCCTGCCATTGCCCAAAAAGGCTGAGGAAACACAGCTTCTCTTCTATCCTTCTTGGGGCAGGGATGGAGCTACAGGTGTCTGACTATTCAGCCTGTGTGGACCAAAACCACCTGCAGTTACCTAGAGAGGCTTGGGAAACACAGTCCTTCTCTTGTCCTATCGCAGGTGGTGGTGAAGCCACAGGCACCCAACAGTCAAGTTTGTGCAGGCCAAAAGTGCCTGCAGTTACCCCGAGATGCTGAAGAATCACCAGCCCCCTTCTATCCTGTGGGGGCAGAAGTGGAGATGGAATCGAAGGCTCTCAACAAACCAGTTTGTGTGGGCTGAAAGCACCCATAGTTGCCCAGAGAGGCTGAGGAAACACAGCTCCTCTCCTATCCTATTGGGGTGCAGAGATGGAGCCCCAGGTGTCCGACTCTTCAGTCTGTGCCAGCTGAGAGCACCTGTAGTTGCCCGGAGAGGCTGGTGCAAGTGCCCCCAGCTTTTTCCCTGCTGGAGGTGGGGCTAGAGCCTAGGCTAGGGATGCAGTTCATTCTGGGTGGAAAGAAGCTGGTCCCAGTCATCACTGTGATATTCAGTCAGCCCTATTTCCCCTCATGCCAGGGGGGCAGTTAAAATGGCAGTTACCAGCCTCTTTCCAACTTGGATAGGGTCAAACTTAAGCTGTTCTTAGGATTATACTTTAGCCAGCCAAATTTACTAATGAATAGCTGAAGTTGGTGCCCAACCATCTCTTCCTCCTCTGTTTTTGGGAAATGGAGCTTCCAACTCCAGCCACAGAATAGCTCCCGCGGCAGCTTGCACTGCCAGTGGAGTATGGGCACCGGCCTCCGTGGTGTGGAGTGCTCTACTCAAATCTTCTCTGCAAATGGGCAGTCTCCTTCTTCCATTCTTTCAAGAATGTTGCAGGATGCTCTTCTGGTCTCGTGGAGCCCACAAATAGGTGCTTTAGATAGCTCTGGGTGATTACTAACTGCCCTGTAGGACGAGCTGACTCTTGGAATGCCTTACTCTGTAGCCATCTTGCCCCCTTGTGCATTATTTTTAAAGTGTACAATTTGGTGGTTTTTGGTATATTCATAGAGAAGTACAACCTTCAACACAGGCAATTTTAGAACATTTTCATCACCACAAAGTGATACCTTCTATTCATTAGCTATCACCCTTCTACCTCCTCATCTCCTCCAGCCCTTAGCAACCAACCACTAATCTATTTTCTATCTTTATAGATTTGCCTTTTCTGGACATTTCATGTAAATGAAATCATATAACCTGTGGTCTTTTGTGACCAGCTTCTTTCATCAGCAAATGTTTTCAAAGATCATCCATGTTGTAGCACACGTCAGTACTTCATTTCTTTTTATGGCTAAATAGTCTATTGTGTATATATACTACAATTTGTTTATCCTTTCATCCATTGATGGACGTTTGGATTGATTCTACTTTTTGACTGTTGTGAATAATGCTGCTATGAATATTCATGTACAGATTTTTGTTTGAATACCTGTTTTCTTTTTGGATATATATGTAGAAGTGGAATTGCTGGGTCATATGGTAATTCTGTTTAACTTATTAAGAAACCACCAAACTGTTTTCCAAAGTGGCTGCACCATTTTACATTCTCACCAGCAATGTATGAGGATTCTATAACTGAAGGTTAAGAATTAACAAATAACTATGATTACTAGACCATTATATAGATGCCTTTATATTGTAAAATAGCAAAAGGCTAACACCTGAAATTACTGAGGCTTGCTAGAGTGGTCTCATCCCTGTTTATGGTTACTCTAGACTTAACCTCAGCCTTGTATATGCTTACCTTTGTGATGTAATTCTAGGTTGACCTTACCCTTGTTTATGGATTAGGCTCCTCTTTTGCATATACTTACTATTGGGATGGTAACCACTCTACCCTCCTCATTTTAATATCCATATGAAAAACCTTTGTAACCTACCTTTGTTCTGCATACCAGAAACTTGATCTCTGATGATTGTAACTTTGTGACTCCCCCTGGTTTGCTGCCATACCCCACCATCCTGTTAGGCAGCTTAATGTTTATTAATTAAGGAATCTATGTCTAGCTTCACCCCAATTATTCATTAGCACACTGATGTTATAGAATACTATAATTTCTGTGGATCAGAGAGGCAGTTTTGGGCTATGCTGCCATTGTGCCCCATTGCTTGTGGAACCAAATAAACTCTTTCCCGGTGTCTCAGAAATTGGCTTTAAAGACACATAGGGAGAAAAGAACCCGCTTTTTCTCGGTATCAGTTCCAATTTTTCTACATCTTTGTCAACACTTATTTTCCTTTTAAAAAAAATTATTATAGCCTTCTTGGTGGGTGTGAGTTGGTATTTCATTGTGCTTTAGATTTGCATTTCCCTAATGACTAATGATGTTGAATGTCTTTTCATGTGTTTATTGGCCATTTGTATATCTTCTTTGGAGAAATGTCTATTCAAGTCTTTTGCCCATTTTTTATTTGGATTTTTATTCACATTATTTATAATTCATTCATTTATCATTCAATTGAGCTCCCTTTATGTTCCAGCTTCTCTTTTTTTTTTAGGCCAGTAATTTATTAAGGTAGGGAGGGAAAAGAAATGGGAGAAAATTACAGATCACGGGTCCCAGAGAGAGGAAGGGGCTGAAGAGTCATAAAGAAGGCTGGCTTGTTGACTACAATTTCCCATTATAGATTATAAATGCCCAGGTTTTACTTGCGTGTTGATCCATGCAGGGAGGACATGGTGAGAGCAGGGCGCAGAAGCCAAGAGGGATTGGGGGGGGGGGTGCTGTTCCAGCTACTCTTGCACTGGGAAGAAGGCAGTGAACACATTAGTTGACAATACTGAGAAATCAGGGAAATTCTTTTTAAAAATGACAACAAAAGACACTCCATGCTTCCTGACTTATAAAATCCAATCTAGCAACAGATCTGGGACAGAATTCTCATGTGTAACTGTCTCAGGGTGCCTTTAGTGGGACTGTACTGGCTGACTTACTTAGCAGGGGTTTCACCTGGCCCCTGAGGGCCTTTGGGTTTATAATACCCAATCATAGCTGAGGCCTCACTAAGTATTTACTTTAGTTCTTTGAGTTGGGAGTAACTGGTACTGAAGGCCCTCCTCCTCTAGCTCTTTAAGTTTCCCACTCCCACACTTGAAAAACAAAAAACAAACAAAAATTTTCTTTTTCCAAAACCAAATCTCTTTATTGTCTTTTTCTGGTTATAAAAGGCATCTGTGCCTCTTTGTTTAAGAAAAAAAGAAGTGACTGCCCTTTTTGTTCAGGCATTTGGGTGTGTGCAGTGGAGGAGGGAAAAAGAATTAGTTCTGTTTGCTCTTGGGCTCGAAATGATGGGTGGTTCTTGTTTATGGGTAAAGTATGTTGATAGGAGTTTCTAGAACTCTCTTAACTCCTTGGAAGAGCCGCCTTTCCTGTTTCTATCTCCACCCTGCCCTACCTCAGCTCCAGTTTCTTGGGACTGGTTAGTATAAATCCTGGGAAAAATAAACTTGAGGTTAAACAATCTCCTATGATTAGTGAGGGGATTAATCTAATTGCCCATACCCACTCCCTTCTCCATACATCCAGGGCTAGGTGTGTGCAGGCAGAGCTGTAATGTTGAGGCAAGTGCATTGGATTCTCCACTTCTAACTCAGCTCTTTACCATCCAGACAGGTCATTTGGCTTCTTTGCACTTCAACTTCTTCACCTGTGGAATGGGAGTTCATAATGCCCACATGTATTTTTTAGGATTAGGTTTGTTTGTAATAAAGAAATACAATGAACGGTGGCTTAGGAGATGGAAGTTTCTCTTTCTGGGAGACAGTCTGTCTATGGTTGATATGGTACATCACATGTCAAGGCTTCAAAGCTGCTTCTGTCTTGTTTCTCTGTGGTGCCCAGGGTTGCCATGTGGCCCAAAACAGCTGCCATTCATTCCTGTCACAAGCAGCGCTCCTTTCAGGGAGGAAGAAGAAAGAGAACATGCCCCTTCCCTTTAAGGATTCTTCTCAGAAGTTGCACACACCTTTCCTTAAATCCCACCGGCTAGAACTTCATCACATGGCCACACCAACTGCAAGGGAAGTTTGGAAGGGTGGTCTTTATTCCCCGTGGCCACTGCTGTGCCACCCATCAGAGCTGCTGTGAGGATAAAGGTGATAACACAGGTGACAAACTGGTTTTTTTCCCCCCAAACAACCAGCCTATTAGTTTGCTACTGTCTGGCCTGAAAACCACAGTGAGTGGAAAACCAAGCTCCAAATCAAATGTGGCTCTGGCTATTGCAAAAATGGAAGGATGCCTGTTGTGGGGCAGAACACCCAGGGGCCTTTCAATGCTTTGTCTACAATGAAACCAAAAAAGTGGCTGGGATTTGCACTCTGCCACCTCCTAATCCAGATGCCTGGTCATGGGAAGTGGCCTGCTAGGCCTTCTAGGGCAATGGTTATCCGCAGAATGTGGAATGTGTAGGTAGAGTCAGGATTCATTAATTGTAAGCAACAGAAACAACTCAAACTGGCTTTAATTTAAAGAGGGAATTATTGACTTTTGAAAGTGTAAAGTCCAGGAGTAGATAAACTCAAGATTAAGCCTGTCACTGTCTTTATCTTCTCCCCATATCTGCTTTCCCCTGTGCTGGCTTCCTTCTTAAGCAGGTGTTTTCCACATGCTTGCTGTAGCAAGAACCACTTCAGCAGCCCCTGCAAAAAGAGCATGCTTGTTTCCCAGTGAGCAAAAATGTATGCCCTCTACAGTGTGCCTGTGAGGTAGGAGTTTTGGGATGCACAATCTCTCTCTCTCTTTTTTAAAGATTTATTTTATTTATTTACCCCCACCCACCCATTGTTTGCTCTCGCAGTCTGGTCTGTGTCCATTTGCTGTGTGCTCTCTGTGTCAGCTCATCTTCTCTTTAGGAGGCACTGGGAACCAAACCTGGGACCTCTCACGTGGGAGAGAGGTGCTCAATCGCTTGAGCCACTTCCACTCCCTGCTTTGTTGTCTCTCCCATGTGTTTCCTCTTTGTGTCTCTTGTTGTGTCATCTTGTTGCGTCAGCTTGCTGTGCCAACCCGTCACGCCAGCTCTCTGTCTTGCTCATCTTCTCCAGGAGGCACTGGGAACCAAACCTGGGACATCCCATGTGGTAGGTGGGAGCTCAATTGCTTGAGCCACATCCACTTCCCTACACAATCTCTCTTGAGGGGAATTATGGTGGCCCTCTGGAACTATCTCCACAATTCTTTAAGTTTGCCAACCTATGGATGGTTCGGTGTGGGAGCTGGCAGAACCAGAGTCAGACAATTCTTGGCTGTCTGCCCCAGCAGCCTGGCTTAGGTCAGTGGATCGCTACAACTCTTTGAGAACACTCCCCTAGGAAATTTTGATATATCTCCTTCCATTTGAGAATAATTACTGATCCTGTCCCTGTATTTTGTAGATGTGGTAGCTGAGGCCTAGAGAGGAGAGAGATCCTGTGTCTTAATTTGAATCTCCCCCCTACCACCCCCCACCCCGAGGACAAGGACTTGGGTGCAAGTAACTTATTTGGAAGGTAATTCCAGGGAATGAGAAGAGGAGACCCAGAGGAAGAGAAGGGAATATGGGATGTGTCACCACAGTCACCGCTGCAGGGAACAAGGGCTTTATTCCACCGTGACCTCTGAGAAGGTGCAGACAGACGCCTCCCAGGCTCTGAAGTCTAGGTCAGAAAAGCCTTCCCATCGGCCCCTATCCTGACAGACTCTCCAGTGAGATGACAGTGCTCTCCTTTCCCATTTACAGGGGACCCCCCTGCATTGTACACCTTGTTTTTCCCAGAAATTCTCCCCCACAAGGCATAAGCAGTCAGTCAGCAAGAGCTCTACGTGGTCTTTGTTTATCACAACAGCTGTGGAATGGTTTGCCAAGTGGCCCACTCCTATTTAAACCTCAGGGGTCCTGAACAGCTTTGACCCCTTCTCTCCAGAAACTGTCTGGCCCACCCCACCCCCAGGAACCAGTGCTCATTTAGCCTAGGGGTTGATTAACACTTGGGGGATCCAAACCCCAAAGCTGACTTCCTAGCCTTAATCCAGGAGAAGGCTCTTTTCCCCAAGTTGCCCTCCCTGTCCACACCCAGTGCCTGTGGCCTGGAGCCTTGGTGCAGAAACCCTGGAAAGGGAAACTGAGGTAAATCACACTGCTTTTTCAAGCGGAGAGGTGCCTAGGAGGGGTAGGAATGGCCTGATCCCAGCACACTGCTCCCTCCTGATTAAAAAAACCTGTAGATCAGGTCAATACAAAGAATGAACCTTAATGGAAACCATGCACTATTGTGACTGATAATGCTATCAACATGAGTTCATTAATTGTAACAAATGCAAGGTGTTAATAATAGAGGGAACAGTGGTGGGGGTGAGGTAGGTATTTAGAACTCTATGTACTATCTGTTTAATTATTTGGTAAAATCTAAAACTGCTAAAAAAAAAGTGTTTTTTTTTTTAAAGGCCACTGGGATGTCTAGAAATCTCCAAGTATTACATGGTCTGCTGGGACTGTGTGTAGGTGACAGTTGCTGCTCCAGGGTCCACGGGCAGTCAGGGGGTGGTGTGGACCCCAACATCAGCCCTGACCCTCTTCAGATGTGCTGAGCAGTCCTCTGGCTGAGGTCCCAGGGGCCCATTGGGCTAAGACACACCCTTGGTAGCCCGGCTCTGGCTGAAGGGGAGGGGCACTTGGAGGGACAAGCTGGAACTCCCTTCGGCAGGAGGGGGCTGGAAAGAGGACCTGCTTTCTGCTCTAGACCTTGGCAGATCTCAGTAGAGGGCAGCCAGAACGCCCCAGGAAGTGTGGCATCTGAGTGAAGTATGGGGGGAGCAGCAGGCGGAGAGTATGAAAAGGGAGGGGCCCACCTGTGGAGGGAGGGGCTGGAAGGCCCCTCTAGGACTTTGTCTTGAGGTGAGCCTGGGACCTGGGGGTGCCCCAACCTGCTAGTGAGACGGAAGTAAGTGGATATCTGCATGCCAGGGCAAGGAGGAGGGAAGCCAAGCTTGTCCAGGAATCGAGCAGTTTCTCAGTGTGTCAAGCTGGTAGTTGTGGAAGGGAGGATGTCAGAGACAAGAAACCTGCTAAGGACCTGAGCACCCCTAGGGGAGAGTAGACACTGCCATCTTATCCATCCTTGCATCCCTAACTCCTGGCACAGGGCTGACACATAGTAGGTACTTACTAAAGCTTGGTTAAAGGCAGGTTGGGGCTGCTCGGATTGCAGGTAGAGTGGTTGTCAAAGTGTGGTCCACACATCAACAGATGAATGGATAAGCAAGATGTGGTCTATCCATACAATAGAATATTATTCAGCCACAAAAAGGAGTGAGGGTCTGATACATGCTACAACATTGATGAACTCTGAAACCATATGCTGAGTGAAATAAGCCAGACATAGAAGGACAAATATTATATGATTCCACTTATTGAAATATCTAGAATATGCAAATTCATAGAGACTGAAAGTTGATTCGTGGTTGGTTACCAGGAGTTGAGGGGAGGGTATAATGGGGAGTTATTGCTTAATGGGAATATAGATTCTGTTTGGGGTGATGAAAAATTTTATGATATATACAGATGATAAAAAAAAAAGAATCCCCCCACCCCACTCCCCAAAAAAGTGTGGTCTACGAACCACTCCCCCTCCTACTCCTACATCAGAATTACTTGGAGAGTCTTAAAAATGCATATTCCTGGGTCCAATCCTCAGAAGACCTGAATTAGTAGACTTTGGAGGGGCCCAGGAATGTGCATTCTTTATAAGCTTCTGCGATGATTCTGATGTGGCTCTCCATGGACTATAAGCCTGAAGGGGAGAGTGACAGTGGTGGAGAAAGCTTTGCCTGATGTCCCTGGAGGATAGGGAGAGGGACGTCTAGAGGGCTTGGTCTGTAGTCATGGATCCTGGTCTTAACAGCAATCCATCCTTCCTTCTTTGGTTCATAAATATTGGGTGCTCACTTGGGCCCATGGCTGGGGAAAGCACCTAATCCCAGAACCTGCAGTTTCTTGGCCTTCCTTATTCTGCAGGGACAGGATAAAGCCTGGCCCTTCTTGGCCTATGTTACCCGAGTTGAGTGGATTGCTGCAGGGTCAGCGTCTACACTGGACCCTGTGACCTCAGATGGGTGCACTTCCCAGTCATCCCTCCCACCCACATCTTTCAGTGGTTGCCTCTCCTCTTGGGGGAAAGGCCTGCATGGCTTGGCCCTCACTAACCTCTCCCAGCACTCCCCTTGCTCTGGACTCCAGTAACATGGCCACTTTTAATCCTTCAAACACCATGCTCCCTCCAGCCACAGGGCCTTTGCATAAGCTCTCCTTTGTTGGAAATGCTCTCCTCCTCATGCTTTGCTAGTTAACACTTCTCTTCCTCAATGGCCTCAGCTCAGACAACACTTCCTCAATGAAGCATTCCTTGAACCCCCCAGGTGATCCCAGTCTCCTTTTTACAGGTGCCTATAGTACCCTGACCCCTCTCTTTAAAAGACTTGTCTCAGGTTGTGAATATTCATTCATCAAGACCAAGGCTGACTGCATCCTCCCTCTTTCCCATTAGACTCCGCTCTACAAGGACAGGGGCAATATCTGGTCTTATTCGTCTGTTGGCACAGGGCCTAGAGCACGGTGGGTTTTCCCTCAATATTTCTTGTAGGAGTAAACATTGGTAAATTATTCTGTAGGGCTGAAGAGGCTCTAGTTTGGGTGGCCCCAGAGTCCAGGTCTAAGAGAGGTCACTAACTCAGCTTAGATGGGACTGCAGATGGGTAGAGTGCAAGATCCTGACCCTCTGCCTGAGACTGTAGAAAAAGGGGCATGTGACGCCAGGCCCCACGAGCAGGTGCACCATCAGGCCCTGTGAGCCACGCAGCAAGATGATGACATAACAGGAGACTGACACAAGGGAGAGCCAAGACGAGATGTGCTGAAAAACCAGGACTAAGGTGGCGCAGGCGGTAGGACGCCTCTCTCCCACATCGGAGGTTCCAAGGATCAAATCCCAGTGAAGACAGGAGGAGAAGGATGAGAAGAGAGGGCAGGAAACAGATACATAGAGTTGCCCAGCGAATGGACACAGAAAGAGCAAAAATGGGGGCGGGAAGGAGACTCAGTAAAAATGGATAAAAGTAAATAAATAAATCCTTAAAAAAT
>PVKH010037741.1:0-11419 GCA_004027955.1 Chaetophractus vellerosus | reverse complement strand
GTACTACTCCTCTACTAAGTTCACTCCCTTCTCAACCTCAACACTAGCATTTCAAATTGTCCTTTGTGTGGCCACCTAGGAAAAATGTGTCACAATAAGATTAGGGATGGATGAATGGGGCAAGAACAGTGAACAAAAGAGAAGTAAAAAGAGAGAAGTGTGTCCTTAGGCAGAACAATTTAGGAAAGCATGCATAAGGAAGCTAAGAATTAAAAACTGATTCCCATTATATGGTCTGTGTGCCTGCTCATTCCTTAGAAAATTTTCAAACCAGGGAATATGTATCCAAATTTGAAGACTTCATGGAACTTTCTTCCTCCTTTCAATCTGCATGAACATCAATTTAAACCACTCTATTTAAAATTGCAATCTTACACACACACGTTCCTCTATCCTCCTTCTTGTATTTTTCTTCAAGCACATAGCAGGTGCTCAATAATCATTTAGTAAATGAATTAATTCCTATAGGCTATAAATTAGTGAGCCAACATATACCATAAATGAGCTTTCCATGTTATGAGAGTGTGCTTGGGTTGGAGGAGAGAGTCTTCTTGGGATATGAACATTTTCTCACCCTTCATGGCTCTGTATTGCAGTGTGTCAAGAAGTTGTGTGGGAAGCATATCGGATCTTCCTGGATCGCATCCCTGACACAGGGGAGTACCAGGACTGGGTCAGCATCTGCCAGCGGGAAACCTTCTGCCTCTTTGACATTGGGGAAAACTTCAGCAGCTCTCAAGAGCACCTGGATCTTCTTCAAAAGGTGAGTGTAGATATTATACTTTTGTTTTGGACAATGGCTGAATAGTAGCTCCCCAACCTCCAGCTCCTGGACCTTTTGAATTGGCTTCCAGAGCATAAGGGTTAGTTGAAGCACTTGGAGATATCTGATAAGGTTGACAGGAACTTCATTCTTGCAAAATAATATTGTACTGACAGGTTGAAGTGGAGCTGAATGGAGAAATGCATGAAAATAGACTTCACCTCTTCAGTTGGCATTATCTCCTGGTAAAATTACTTTTTCTCTTTTTGCAGAAAATAAAACAGAAAGACTTCCCTGAGAGGTAAGTACCCCAAATAGAGTCCTGCATGCTCTTAACTTTGGAAAGATCATATAATGGAGTGAAACAGAGCTATTCAATTGTACCTTTATGACGTTATGTCAGCCCCTGGGATATGTGTAAGATATTCTAACAATTTATGCATATATTGTGCTGAAGATCGATGAATATATAAAAGGCAAATGAAGAGATGTTATAGATTAAGATAGATGCTTGCATTATGTTTGCAAATAAAATGAATTCATTACTATGTGATAAGAATCAAATATGTATTTTTACTTATATGATAAAGAGCAATTAAAATGGGTTGATTTTTAGAAATAATAGTAAACTATTATTTACATCAAAAATGTTTAATATAATCAGAGAGCAAGTGAATTTTGGACTTTCATTTGGTAGTCTATAAAGTGTTAGTATTTCTCAAACTAAATTACTGAAGCACTGGGTTTTATCCTCAACAAGAACTGAATACAAATGAGAAAATCAAAATGCAAGGAAAAAAAGAAAAATGAAAAGTGTGTTAGATAAAATGATTAAAGAAGAAGGATGTAGCCAAACTCTAAATTTACAAAGCACACATTACAATATGTATTTTATAACATTTGGAGATCTAAATATGAAGATAATGTTACAAATAGAAACACAAATTTGACTGTAGGAATTACTGACAATTCTTCATATTGCTTTTCACATACAAACCTGGTCCAGGACCTTATTAATTTACGCTGTGAAAAATATCAAATCCAATCTCCCTAACAGATTTCCCATCTAACCTCTTCTCTTTCTTAATTTGAATAACTGTTGCTTTATTAATAAATCTGAAATATTCCTTTCCTCACATTGATCCATATTCAATGACTTTCAAAAGATTACCTCATCTTCCCCTTACCTTTCTAAATGGCCATTCCCCACCCTTCTCCTCCCCACCCTATGCCACAGGAAGCTGACTGGTGTGGACTGCCTCATGGGCACCTCTTGCCCTCTAGCCCCTGAGTCAAGCCAGCCAGAGCAAAGCAGGAAAATAGAGGGAGGGAGGAGAATGAAGTCAGGGACGGTATCAACCCTTCCCTGCTGCAAAATCTCTGAGGGCTGATTGCCTCCTTCAACTTCAGGTCAGCTCCTGCCAGGCAGCCCTTTCCACAGAGCCTTCTCTGTCTCTGGTTTGTAGTAACTGCTCCATCCTATCATCCCTTCTGACCTGGGTATGTTTTTAGCAAACCCCTAGTATTAGCCCTGCGGTACTGAACTGTCTCTTGTGATTGCTCTTATACTCTTCCCACAATTTAGTAGTCACCTTTATTAGACTTTGCTAAATCGGTATGAGTGAGCCATCTTTCCTCTGCAAAGACCTTGACCAAGGCAGATCCCAAACAAATTCATCAGAGCCCTTCACCTTCTGACCTTTCCAGCCTTGCCTTCCATTACCCACAATCCCACTACGGCCACTATGCCACTTCCTCACCACACACAGACTACACCCTACACATCCCTGACTGACCACAAGCCCTTCTCTCTTGCCCAGAGGAGCCTACCTTCTCCACTCCACCCATCCAAATCCTACTCTCATTTCAAGTCCTGGGTGGAATCTCACCTCCCCAAGACGTCTTACCAGCCCACTTGAGCCTGCAGCAGCCTCTCCCTGATATGAACTTTATACTGTATTCCACACATTTACCTAACATTTCCTTGCTTTACCCTACTTCCCTGTGAAAGGGTAAACTCCTCAAGGACAGGAGCTGTTTTATACTTCTCCATCCACTCCACAGAAAATGCCTCATATATTTTATTAATTGATTATGCCATCTGACCACTCTTAGGAATTTTAAAAAGTTATTGCCAGGATAAAGAATGTGGCTTGAGAAAAATCTTCATACTAGAATATTAACCTTATTTATAAGACATGAGGATATTGACTCCTCTGATTTAAATATAGGATAATATTTATTACAAAATGCTATCCGTGACTCCTCCATTTTCAAAAAAAAGAAAGAAAGAAAAGCAGTGGCAATCCAAAAAGGAAAAAAATCAAGAGAATGTACCAATACCTGATAGAAGAACATTAAAAGTCATAGGAAACAATTACCCCAGCCATAAAGAGAAAGAAATAGAATCACTCCCCCCACTCCTGTGCCTGCCAGCATTGCTGGAGAGAAAGAAGCAATAGACAAACATTTTACATTAGCCTTGGTTACCAAGTTGTCAACATTAAAAACAACCAAAAAAGCCCTCTTTTACTTGAAACCTTTACACAAGAACAAAACTGAAAGTTTTCTTATCTGACTAGTCCATAAGTCTTCCAATTTCAAATGACTTTAAAATAAAAGCCAGTGGAAGAGCCAAGTGACCCAGTTTCCCAAATGGTAGCTCCTCGTGATGGTATAGATTGCCTGTTTAGTGCAGAATCATACTTAATATAAACAAAGAATAAGGAAACAGCATCCAAAGCAGGATCTGCACAAAGCAGGCTGTTGACTTTTGACTAACGCAATAGCTAGCATTTTAATAACTACTCTTCTTGGTTATTTTATTTCTTTTTTAACAGCAAGATAAAACAAGGAGGCTAATGCAATAATGGGAGGAAGGAAATCTTACTAGAAACAAAGATATAGCAAGTAAAGAATGGAAAATTGTCTATTAAAAATTCTATAATATTTGTTATGATGATAGTTTATTAAAAATGACCTCCAGACAAACTATGTAAGCACATAGTATAATGCCAGTAAGAAAACAAGAATAGCTGATTCCAAATTCCACTCAAGTCTGAGTTTATATTTGGCCTATATGCTCCAATATGGTGGTCCATGTTTATAGCTGATATTCATTCTGATCGGTTGGAGCCCATGCCAGGTTAGGTGATAAATGTTTTGTATGTTGTCCCTCCTAGCACTTTAGCAAAAAATGAGCATGGCAAAGACATGCAGACAGTCCCATTGGCTATGGTCAGCCTAGATGACTACAACAACAGTGAACCTGGCCACTGCCTTTGTTCTTCCAAAGGTCATCATCATGAGCCACAGAAAATGAAATCAAATATTTTGGTCATCTGCTACTACATTGTACTAACAGACACAATCCTTTGGGACCTAATAGCTTACAGTAACAAATCCCTCAGTAAGTTTCGAAAGATATCACTACTGCTACTCCTTTCTCCATAAAGCTTGCCAGAATGAGTCAACATCATATGCAGAGAGGTCTATAACCATGACCTTGGATCTGCCGCCTAACTATCTTCCACACCTCCCCTCTGTGACACTGCAAACCTACCCCAAACTCCATGGCTGGTTACCAATGCAGGCAAACAGAAAAAGCAATAGTGTGTCCAGGATGTGGACTTAATATACTTGTATTACCCGGAAACCTACCTCTCTTCCATTACTGTAACCACAAGAATTAACTTTTAGAGAAGCTTAATGACTCTCAGATTTGCAGATTTGGGAGTCTGTGATTTCAGCAAGAATATTTTAGTCACAGATTAGAGCATCAGTTCATCCTTTGTGTCAAGGGCACAGTGTAAGCACAATAGAACTATAAAATGTCAGGCCCCGAAGACCTGCTTTGCCTACTACGAAATGCTCCCCAGGACTACAAAACACCATGATGGTAGGAAGGAAACTCTGAAGTCAAATACAACCTCTTTCTAAAGTGTTTGAATTATTTTTAATGAGAATATATTTAAAATATTGCTTTTGTAATGAAAAATAGAGAAATCAAGTTTTACATTATGCTTTTTCTTTAAATTTTAGGTCTAATCTTTAGGTCTTTCAGTATAGTCAAGTTTATCTCCTGTTATCAAGTTCATTTTCACCACTTCTTCCTTTTCCATTGTGTTATTAGAAAAGATGGAACATTTACAGAGAAGGCACTGGGAGAGCCTACTGAAACCCCTGTGTTTTCAACAGGTAAGTCAGATCTCCTCATCTAGCCTGTTTTTTTAACCTTAATTCAAATCATCATGAAAGCATATTATTTACTAAGCAATCCTTGATTGAAGTTGGCAACGTTTAAAATGTACTTTCTCAAAACAATTTGTATTTCTAACCTTATACACTTTTTATAAAACTTGCAAAATAGAAAAGAATAAAAATAAAACCAAATCACCCACTAATTATCCTACAAGCCGGAGGTAGCCATCATCAACATTTTTGCCTATTTCCTCCCAGTTATTCTTCTATCACATATATGTGTCATTGAGACCATACCTACAGTATATATTCTTTTTTCCACTTAACTAAAATAACGTCATGTCATAACTCTACTAAAATTCATCAAAATAATCATTTCATGACTTCCACATTCTATTACATCTATATAAATATAGCCAATTTCATCATTCCGTTGTTGCTAAACATTTTATTTTATACCATTAAAAATAATGCTTTCAATAACATATTTAAACAATATGTCAAATCACTATTGAATACAGATTTCCAAAGTAGACTGCTAAATCAAAGGGCATGAATTTTGTAAGGCTCGTAATCCATGTTGCCAAATTTGTTTTCTAGAAATTTTGTTATATTTATCTAAACCATTGGTCAAAAGACAAGAGCCTATCTCGTTGCACACTTGCCAATATTGGATGTTACCATTTATTTTATTAATGTTTTCCAAAAGGAAATAGAAAATAGTTCATTTTTCCTATGTTTATTAGATATTTGAAACATCTCTTTCATGTATTTTTCCATTGTAGTCTTCCTTTTTTCCCAAGTAATTGCAAGAATACTTAAAATTATACAAAATAAAGCTATGAATCCTTTTCTGCAGTATTTCCCCAGTTTGTTATTTGATTTTTAGTTATGCTGATAATGTTTTAGGAAATCAAATTCTGATGACTTAAAATGTAGAAATTGAGAAAATGGGGATTTTTTAAACAAATGATAATATCACTTTGCTATTTCTATATTTACACACATCCAGAGGAAGCTACTATGAATATATTTTAGTATCTTCCCTATCCTTTCTAGACTGACTTATAGCTAATAAGGGACAGGCTTAGTTCAATTTCAATAATAAAATACTTACTGATAAAACTAATTCTTTAACAATAAAATAACAACGGTAGAGCTGTTAATTCCACTTACAGTCAACTGAAATTTAATCTCTGACATGTACTATCAAATCTTATTCAAAAAACAGTATTTTTAGGAGAAATGATATAAAAAGATGCTTGACACTGACTTCATTTCTAATAATAGGAAACAATCAAAATTAATGAGATAATTGAAATTTATATTTCTATTTTTAAAAGTTGAAGATAGTACGTTTTAGCTGATAAGAACCTCTATAATCACAAAATTAAATCTCATAAGATAATTTGGTTAAAGCTAACTCTTTCTCACAAACTATTTTCCATTCTTCCTTTACAGGTAAACAAATGATAAAGTAGAATAGACTAGAATATATCACCATTCAACTTTGATTTCTAGCAACATGTTTTAGAATTATTTCTTTAAATTTTAGTTCTACTCTTTAGGTCTTTCAGTATAGTCAAGTTTAAATGCCTTTCTCCTGTTGTCAGTATTCCTAGACACCCTGGTTGGATACATGCACAGGTACTTCTTTGGTTGACATATTTCCAAAATGCATCTACAAAAAGAGCTGCTTGATTCTAATGAAAATCATTCTCATCATATTAGCCAAAGACTTAGCATCAGTGATAATCTTATGTAAAGAGAGAGTGGAAAAGGTCCTTAATAGTGTGAATCCAGGGCTACTATGAAGATTTTATTCAAAAGAAAACAGTCTCTTACCCCAACCCTCACACTCCACACACCCCATGTCCTCTCCATCATCATTATTGATCATTTCTGTAAGTATAATGGAATTTGGAAATTTATGTTTGCAATTCCAAAATTAAAGTTCCCATATCTTTGACTTAAGCCCCGAATCCTTAAAATGCATATGCAAACAGCCTCTCGGAGAGGAGCATTTGAAGTGGGATCAGACATTTATTGTAGCTAAATTTGTCAGGTCTTTCCTTTCCATAATTTCTGTTCTTTTATTTTTGTGAAGTTGAAATAAAGTTGTTAATATTGTTTAAGTGTAAGATCAACGTATTATTTATAGAATTGTAAAGCTTGATGCCACTTTAAATAAGTAATGTCTGATGACGTCCAGGGTGCAGAAAATATTCAACCCCTATTGTCTGCAACAGGGCTTTCCGGTTACGCCTCCGGGAGCAAGGTGCCAAGGCCCCACAAGCTTTGACATTCTGATATGCCACAGGGTATCTGTTATATTAATTTTTTAAAATCACCCTTTCCACACGATTCTGATACGCACTCCCACAAACCCCTACTGGGAACCACACACCCAGTGGGACTGCTGCGGAGAGTCACACAGACTGCTTGTGAAACTTGCTGTTCCCCAGGTACCACACACTCCTCAGGGAACAAGGAAATATCAAAATTTCCAGAACAAATGTGTTTTATTTGGCCAAAAAGATAAGAAAACTCTTAAATGGGGCAAACGCCTTTTCTAATTTAATCACCGGCCCCAATACTCCATGTTATCTGATATCCTTCCTGGGCCTTGTAGACTCTTGCGTCTCTCTCTCATCGCAGAGTGCAAGTACTCACAGAAGATATTCCTTTTTTTCACTACCTTCTGATTATATTTACCCTCCTGTAACAGCAAACCACAAAAGCTTCTTAACAAAGAGAGGTTTGGAAGTAGGAGAAGAATAGGACTAATGCCACTGGTCAAAGTCTTCAAGGATCCAAGCACTTTCTAACTTCTTGCTCCACTGCCCATACTGATCTTCATTGAAAGATGGCTGCTCCATCTCTGGACATCACCCTATGTTCCAGGCAGGACGAATAGGGAAAGAGAGAAGAACAAAAAATATTTCAGCTGAGTCTGCTGACTCTTTTATTTATTTTAAAGAAAACAATAACTTTACTACAGTCCCACCCAATAGCCTTCTGCTTATGTCCCACTGACCAGAACGTGGCCACGTGGCAGTGCTTAGCTCCAGGGGTGTCTGCTTATCTCTCTGAACCAAATCTGAGTTTCAAAACCTGACTGCCTCAATCCCTCAGAAACTCTAGATCTAGTGGTTCTAATGCCTAACTAAATATTTTGAGGTCAAATTATTTTTTAGTATAGTCTGCTTTCTAAAGCAGGAAAATAAACTAATATATTCTATGTTTTTGCCAAATTAAGATTAAAATGGAAAATATTTCTGGCTAAATATAATCCAATTAACCATAACACTAGATTTCCATTCGATGGAGATCTTTAAATATCAAAACAGTTGTCACATATATGGAATAATTTATAGTGGTCTGTTCTAAAAAAGAGGTTCTTAGGTTTTATGATTAAAATCCTCATGCTTCGATGATTGCTAAGCAATCAAAGTTACAAATCAGGCAGTATTCTAAGAAATTTCTTAGAAAACCAGACTCTAAAATATCTATGTATCCATCTTATAGTCACAAAAGAAATATTAATCAGATCACATTTGGCAAAAACATTTAACTATACACATCTTGGGGACCACCAAACTTAGGTCCTACAGAGGAAGAATGAAGAATTTAACTGGGACCAAGAGTATAAATTATATTTTTCTCAAGAATTCATTTATGTGATCTTAAAAAGGGGGGAGGGGTGTCCATCTAACATATGTAAATTCTGGAGTGACAGAAAAAGCTTAAAGAATTTTTATTTTGTTCTAATTTAAGCTAAACCAGTCTCATTTTCTTACGCCTGTGATTTTTTTTTTATTTACTCAGATGTTGCCAATGACTCACTCAGACCTTTCCCTCTCACTCCTGATGGCAGTGTCCTCAATGAAATTCTCAATAATACCCTCAACTACACCAAGATGCCTACAACGGTAAGAAGTTCTGAGAGTTGATCTAGTTCTTCAAATGCCAGTTTTTGTTTTGGTGCTGCAGTTTTGTCACTCTAAGTTTCGGTGAGAGAAAACAATAGATTGAGAGCTAGGAAAAGTGGGACAAATTACAAGAATTATAAGTTCCAGGAAGGCAGAGGCCCCATTTTCCCCCAATATCTAACAGAACCTTATATAGGGCAGGTACTCACCTAACATTACAATGAATGAATCAATCAATCCATCAGTGAAGTTCTTTCTCCACTGAAGTTAATCCCATGTTGATGGTAAAGGTAGAGGTTTTGTCTCACCCATGTCCAGCGTAAATAAGTCAGACAGATATCAAAATGATCAAAATCCTACATGGCAGCTTGGGAAAAAAAAAAAAAAAACAGTCTTCTAAAGCAAAAGGCAGCACTGGCCACCACCCTGATTGAATAAAAAAGTTATGCAGAACGAGAGTATTGTGACAGAATCTTAATGTTGGTTATCAAAACAAGGGGAAATGTTTATCCCTAATAAAAGCTTTAAGCCCAGACACTCAGTGTCTGGCTCCATCATCTTTATTCTGGAGTGGCCAAGTTGTAGCAGCACAAGTGGACAGCAGCCTCTGAAGGGTAGTATATGGATGGCAAATCGGAATTTGGATCTTATTATCCTTACAGTCCATCCCAACCAGATCTACTAACCCCCGTGACCTGTGAAACTGCTACTCTAACCGGTTCCCCTTCCTTGTGAACCTCCCCCAAGGCACAGGTCATAGCCAGAGGGTTAGGGCAGGAAGCTCCATCTAACCAGCTCAACATGAAATTCAGAGATTAGAGCCTTGCTGGCTATTTTATCTGGCCTTTAGGCCAGATGGTGGTAGGTTTTGTTAACTATTGCCATGAACAAAGAATAAAAGTGTTTTGTTTTTTTTTCAAAACTACTATTCCATTAACAATGAAAAGCACTCTTGGAAAAAATTATTGAGATCAAACATAGTCACCGTAAAATTTCTAAGACAACTAAAGTCTTCCTTTTATCTTTTCTAACATCATCTGTGTTTCATCTCCTTCAAAATCTAAAATAAGTCCCTCCTTCTTCAGGAAATATCCCTTCAACATTTCATTTCACATTCATCGCATCCTCCTCTTAATATCTTTTTTACTACCTGAATCCATCATTTATTCCTTCATTCATCAAACATTTTACTAAAATCCACTGATGTGTCAGACATTGAGCTATGCACCAAAGATCCTAAGAAGAGCAAGACATAATCCTTGCCTTCCAGGAATTTATATGCAAATAAGTACAACAAAATATTCTAAGCGCTATGATTGAAGATGGCAGGTGTATAGACTAGGACAAAATGATAGGTAGGGACAGGTTTCAGAGAATGGGACCCTTAGTCATGTATCTTTACTGAGACTTTTGTGCCTGTTAGGGATTGAATTGTGTACCCACAAAAGGCTTATTTATGTTCCAACCACTGGTCCTATAGTTGTGAGCCCATTTGTAACTAGGACCTTTGAAGATATTAGTTAAAGTGGGCCCACATTGAAAAAGGGTGAGCTTTAATCTAATTATAAGGGCAGAAGTTCTTATGAACAAAGGGAATTGGGAACAGAAAGAGAAAGCCGTGGATAGAAGCCATGGGGAGAAGCAAGAAACTGGGAGACAACAGAGCCCAGAAGAGAAAGAAGATGCTGCCATGTGCATTGCCACGTGACTGAAAAGCCAAGAAACCCCAAGGATTGCTGATCAGCCAGAAGATTCCGACCCAGGGAGGAAGCAAGCCTTCTAGCCTCTGAAACCATGAGCCAACCCATTGTATGGTATTTGTTTTAGCAGCTGGGAAACTAAAACAGGGCCTAAATGGTCCTATGCTGTATGCTTTGAAAGATTCAGTGAAGTGTGAGAATTATACTGACTTTGAAGGGATTATCAGTGGGACAACAGGATTTGCATACAAAAAGAAGACCCTGAGTATACAATAGGTGTCAAGTGAGGGACTCAGACATTAATCAATGCTACAAGAATTCATAGGAGGTAAAAACCTCTTCTACCCTAGATGATCAGAGGATATATAGTTTGAAATGAGCCACAGGATATTGATAAGAAGCGGAAAAGCCTGTGTGGATGTGTGATGTGTGTGTGTGATTGCTGAAGGTGGGGGGTGGGAGTGGTGAGAAGGGTCTTCAGTGAGGAGATGAGCACAAGCAATGTGGTGACTGAGCAGGAGTGACTAGAGCAGTCTGGTGGCCTGCTTCTGTAGAGGAAAGGACGGGGCAGAAAAGTGAGACTAAAGTTGTAGGACAGGTTGGAAGCAGATTGTGGACTCTTCAATGTCAGGAAAAAGAGAATGGGTTTTATCCTACAGTAATAGGGAATTCCTGAGGGTGCTGGGTAAAATGCACGAAAAATGATCTAGTGGCTGAGGGTAAATTAGAAAACTCTCCCTAATCTATTTAAATAATTTATTTAAATGTTCCATGTGAACATCACATCTGTTTAATGAAATAATAAGCTTATGGAGGAAAACACT
>PVKH010037740.1:0-11417 GCA_004027955.1 Chaetophractus vellerosus | reverse complement strand
ATTTTACTTGAATGTTATTTTATGTAATCAATCCTAGAGTGCTTTCCTAGTCTGCTAATTCAAATAATGATTTTGACTTGAAATCTATAGTAATTGCAGTCATTTATTAGGCACTGTCCAGTAGGATGGATTTATGAGTTGTAGACATTTTTATCTCCATTTAAAATGGAACTGACTGGTCTTAGAAAGGTTACTCTGGTGGACAGCCATTCACCTCCCAGATTACAGACAGCTTTCAGCTGCCCAAGGTTATACCCTATCCCTCAGTGGTCCATGTCTAATGACTGATGGATGCAGATATAATATTCTAGCTTATAATATATGAAGAACCACTTGAGTTCCACAACAGCCAATGTGGTCAGCTGGGGCTTGAGTCATCCAGGCATTGTAGCTAGACTTCTTTGGTCCACTCCTACATCCTTCCTCTCTTTTCCACAAGTGTTGGTTCCAAGGTCACCCCTTCACAAATAACTGGAACTCTAGATTCTATCTGAGAGTCTGCTTTCTGAGGAAATCTTCCTGTGGGCAGCTACATATTGCTCAAGGTTATTTGCTAGTAGGTAAGCAAATCAAGATTCAAACCCAAGTATGTACAGTCCCAAACCTGTTTTTCTTAGAGACAGTAATTCACTGATCATTTCTTTGAGTCTTGAAGGTAGATTCAAAATCCTATCAGTTCATAAAGTATTTTAGCAGATGACTAAATTGTCACTGGATTTAGCCATACTCAAATTATTGCACAACTGCTTAATTATAGACAAGTGGCAATTTCAGTTCTAATTAAATTATTGTCTTCCCACAGCTTCATTTCTAATTAGGCTTTTCATTTCTTTGAAGTTTTATTTTAGCTTACAAGCAGCTAAATTGTATGGTTGCTCTAATTGTGCACACAAATTTGGTGTGGTTTAAAAGGTTGACTTGGAAAATGTGGTTTTCAGTACACCCAATCTATATTATAGACATTATAATTGATCATTTGTACCTGTTCAGATTTACTTCAAAAATTTCCGGCACACTTTAACAACTGGGCTTGTATTATCTATAGCCTGGCAGGTTTAAAATATAAAAATAAGGTTTTACATATAAAAGCAATTTCTAAGCTTTCAGCAAGATCATAACAAAAGATCCATTTGCTGGTGGAATTAACATCATACCTTCACATTACCAATATGTCTGTATAGGTTAGCAAAAGCATATCTTGATTGCACTGAATGTACCACATCTTAAAATAACTGTTATTTTGTGTGCATCGTGACTAATGAACATACGCCCCATTCCAAAGAGTATTGTCTCTGGAGGAAATAAGCTGTCCTTTGCAATGTGTGTTGATTGCTCCAATCCCTTATTCAGTAGAAAACATGGAAAGTTTTTATTTTTTATTTGTTCCTGTTAAGAAATAATGCCAACATCTATTTCCCAGATAGCATTCTCTGGGAATACTGCAGAATCTACATGGCTAAGTGCCCTGTGATCTGGGAAGTATATCAGCAGAGCTACTGCTGCTGCCTTTACAGGGAAGGGCGGGGAAATTCTTTCAAATTAATTCTTTGGGCTGTTCTGAACCCAGACCTCATCCCCACCTTCAGATGCGCACCTCTGTCCTGGACACTAGAAGGGCTGTTTGAGTTTGGACTGAGCTGTCAGCCTTTCCCCCTGGTGTCATCTCTTTCTCTTTTCTCTTTCTTTTTCTTTTTTTCTTTTTCCCTTTCAAAGCCCCATTGTTGCAGAAACTCAGCAATGGGTAGGGACTGAGAAAGTCTTTGAAAGGAGACCTGGCTCTACTTTGCCATGGGCTGAGCAGCACTAAGCAAAACCCACCTCACATCTGTCCAAATCACACTGAAACGAATGAACTTTTAAACAAATGAGCTGCGTGTTTTTCTCTAATGCTTATTACTAGCTGTGCAGTGAGGCTGCACCGATTTCAAAGGCTTTTCAATTCCTGCACAGAACTGAGAGGCTGTAGCGACGGTTCTTTGAAGAGAAAACACCACTGTTGGGACAGGCAGCCAGCTTGGGCTTGGCTCAAAGACTTCCAAAAGTGACAAGGAACAACAGAGGGGATGGTTCTGGCTACAAGCAGCTCAAGAAATTAATATAAAAGAGGCTTTCCTCTGTCCCGACTGCAAATATTTTCTCTTACAAGAGGGTTCCTTGGAACTTTTCATACATATGAATTCTCTTTCAACTCCAAGGGGCAAACTTTCATACATACCTTTCGGTATATCTCTAGGTTTAAGACATTTTGATAACTCCCTCTAATTTTTTTTAATAAAAGCTTTTTTTTTGTTGTTGCAGCTAAGCCCATTTTTACTAATTTCACAGCCTTAATTATTCCTAAGGGACTTGTAATATATATTTTATGTTATTTTTTCATTCCCCAAAAAGGTTTTCTAAAAGAATCATATATAAGATAAAAATACTTATTAAGCCAGGGACACACTCTAAATAAGTAATTTTAGAGTTTTGCCCATGAAAGGACTCCATGACACAAGCTTCAATGAACAGGACTTTTGTGAGTGCTTTGGTATGTCAATTGCTAATCATTCTAATCTGTTGGACCATAGAACTTCTAGGACAGTTCAAATTACTCTCTGTACCTAAAGGTGATGAAGCTATGTTTCTTCAAGAATATCTTATAATTTGGGCTTTTCATTCATTTATTCTGAACTTATTCTCTTTCATCCGAATTAGTGAGATGTAATGTTGAAATTTAGGGTTGTTCAGAAATTCTGGGTAAATAGGATAAAGCTCCAAAGAAAAGTAGAGGAATACTTGATGCTAAATATTTTTAAAGCTGTAGCTACTCTCCAAGTGGCTCATGGAAGTCCTGGGAACCCAAATTATCACTTTGCAGTATAGGAAATATTCATAAAGATTCTGTCTCTGTAAAGAAATTCAGTATAGAGTTACAAAATGAATCAGAGTTTATGGAATCAGGTAGACTTGGATTTATTGCTAGCTCTGCCACTTTAGAAGATGGCAATCTTGGTCAATAATTATTACAACCTCTGAGTCTCATATTTCTCATTTGGGAAGTAGGAAAATTGAGAGAAAATATGAAAATGATTCACTAGATGGTATATAATCAGTACATGTTAGCTCCACATTCCTTCCTTTCAATTAAACACTGTTTAAATTAGACTACAAACACATTCCACTTAAAGCCTCAAAATTATTTTGTGACTGACACTTATTAAATAACAGCTATTTAACTTCATCCTATTGTAATTGTTACCTTATCAAATTAAACGATTTTTAACTATTAAAATCAATTCTGTTAAGTTTTAATTTACATAAAATACACTGTACCATTTGAAATGTACATTTCTATGAGTTTTGACAGATTTATACAAGTAACCAATCTCCAATATCGCCCCGAATTCCTTCATGTCACTTTCCAGTCAATACTTACTCCACTCCCCAATCCCAGAGGTGATCTGTTTTCTTTCTCTAAAAATTAGTCTTGTCTATTCTAGAACTTGATATAGTTGGATTTATTCATTCAGCATAAGGTTTTTGAAATTCATCCATGTTGTGTGTATCAGAGGGCTTATTTGCTGAGTAGTATTCCATTGTATAAATATATCATAACTTGTTTATACATTCACGTGTTGATAGATATTTGGGTAGATTCCAGTTTGGGCTTTTATGAATAAAACTTCTCCGAAGATTTTATACAAATTTATGTGGACATATATTTTTTTATCTCTTGGGTAAATATGTAGGAGTGGAAAGACCAGGTCACATGGTAAGTGTACATTTAACTTTACAAGGAACTGCTAAACAGTTTTCCAAAGTGGATGTACCATTTTGCTCCCACCAACATTATACGAGAGTTTCAGTTGCTTTATGTCCTTACTAACATGAGTTATAGTCAGAGGGCTTTTTTTTTTTAATGCTATTCTAGTGTGTGTCTAGTGGTATCTCATTGTCATTTTAATTGGCATTCCCTGCAATGATGGTGCACATGTTTTTCATGTTTATTAGCCTTTTGTATTTCTTGTTTTATGGAATGTCTCTTCAAATCTTTGTATTTTTTGAAATTGGGTTTATTCTACTTTTGAGTTATAAAGATCTTTATACATTTTAGATACAAATCCTTTGTCAGATAAACACATTGCAAATATTTTATCACGGTTTTTGACTTATCTTTTCATTCCATGGTGCCATCTTATGTAGAGCAGAAAGTTTCACATTTTATAAAGTCCAATTTGCCATGTTTTTCTTTTATGATTAATGATTTATATCTCCTCTCTTTGGCACTTTTGTCTACACCGAAGTCATGAGATTTTCCCCTGTGATATCTTCTACAAAATTCATAGCTTTCACTTTTGTCTGTGATCCATTTTAAGTGATGTGTAATATGTTTGAGGTAGTTTTGCTTCCATGCGGATACCTCCCTATTTAACTGTTTTTTGAAAGGATTTTCCTTTCTCCATTAAGTTACCATAGCACCTTTGTAGAAAATCTACTGGCCATGTATATGTGGGTCTGCTTTTGGACACACTATTCTATTCCATTGATCTTAAGAAATTAATCCACTCACTTGTCATTGCAGCTTTACAGTAACTGTTGAAATCATGTACAAGAAGTTCTCCAACTAAGTTCTTTTTTGTTAAAATATTTTTGAATATTTTTCCTTGCATTTCCAGATATGTTTTAGGATTAGTTTATAATTTGCTACAGAAACGCTGATTGGGTTTTAAATTGGAATTGTTTTGTGTTTATAGATCAATTTGGGATCAATGAACATCTTTACAATAATGCCAGCAACAAGCAATGTAGGATACCTCTCCATTTATTTATATCTTATTTAATTTCTCTCAGCAATTTGAATATATTTTGTTAAATGTCCTTCTAAATATATCATGGTTTTTTTGATACTTTTGTAAATGGTATTTTTAAAAAATATATTTTCCATTTGTTTGTTACTGTAGCTTATAGAAATAAAATTGACATTTTTATTGACCTTCTATTATGTGAATAATAATAGACTTATTATTCTAATAGCTTTTTGTTGATTCTTCAGGTGTTTCTTCTAGATGGTCATACTGTCTTTGAATAAAGGCAGTTTTACTTCTTCCATTCTAATTGGTAACCCCTTCCTTCCATTTTTTTCTCCTCTTCCCTTGCCTCCTTTCCCCTCCCTTCCCCTCTCCTCTTCTTCCCTCCCTTCCTTCCTCCCTTCCTTCTTTCTTTCCTTCTTTCTTCTCTGCCTTACATTTTTTCTTTTCTTTTCTTTCCCTCCCCCCCCACCTTTCTTTATCTTTTTATTATTTTTTTTTTTGCATTATTGCACTGATTAGGTCCTAAATACAATGTTGAATAGAAGTAGTGAGAGAAGATGTCTTCATCTAGTTTTTTAATTTAGGTAAGAAACCGTACTTTCACTATTAAGTACACACTTTATGAAACTGAAAGTGTTTCTTTCTATTCCTATTTCTTACAGTTTTTATCATGAATGGGTATTGAATTTTGATAATTATTTTTCTCCATTAACTGAAATGATCATATGGTTTCTCTTCTTTCTATTGTCATTGGGAAAACATGATTACTTTTTGAGCGGTAAGCTGAGTTTTCATTCCTGGGATTAACTCACTTGGTCATGATGCATTTTTCTTATCTATATTATTAGATACATTTGATTAGACATTGTTAAATATTTCTTTTTTGGTCTATGTGCATGACCAATATTGTTCTGCAATTTATTTTCTTGTATTTTCTTTTCCTGGTTTTGGTATCAGAGTAATCCTGGCCTCGTAAATTAAACTTTAAGCAGAGCACTCCTCTATTTTCTAGAAGAGAACATGTAGAATTGGTATTATTTCTTCCTTAATATTTGATAGAAATCTAATTTAGGCTTGGAGTATACTTCGTGAAATTTTTAAATTAAGAATTTAATTTCTCTAATATTTTAATCATTATAAAACTTTTCTATTGCTTCTTGAATCTGTAGTAATAATTTCTGCCCTTTCCAAGTGTATGTCTATTTCATACAAGGGGTAGCACTTATTGTTATGTTTTTTTCTTAATCAATCTTTCTAAAACTTAATCATTAAAATTAATTTTCAAAGATTTATTTTTCTTATTGTTTGTCCAGTTCCTATTTTAATGATTTCTGCTCTCAGCTTTATTAATTCTTTCCTTCTCCTTGTTTTGGCTTTAATTTGCTCTTCTTATTCTAGCTTATTCAGGCAAACACTTAGGACATGACATTGATTTTATCCTTCTTTTCTTTCCTAAGACAAGCATATAAAACTGTCCATCATCCTCTCACCACTTATTAATCAGTCTCCCAAAGATTTTGATAGGATGAATTGTCTTTATGATATGGTTCAAAATATTTTTCTAATTTCCATTATGATTTCTTCTTTGAATGATGACTTATTTGAAGTTGTGCAAACTAATACTCAAATATTTAGGGATTTTACAGATATATATTTCTAATCATTTTTAATTCAATTCGCTGTTGTTTTCAAACATATTTTGTATCATTTAAATTATTTTACCTTGCTTGAGACTTATTTTATAACTTAGCATTTGGCCTAACTTTGTGAATGTTCCATCAACTAGATAAAGTGGATTGGAAGTGTTTTTCAACTTGTCTATATCCTTAGCGATTTTGGTTTAGCTTTTCTATCAATTATTGAGAAAAGAGTGTTGAAATTTTCAACTATAATTATAGATTTGTTTATTTCTTCTCTTATTATGCCAGATATGGTTTCCTTATTTTGAAGCTCTGTTGTTAGGTCAATACTCATTAAGGATTGTTATATCTTCTTAAATGAATTATCCCTTTATCATTAGGAAATATTCTTTATCCCTGGTAACATTCCCTGTCCTGAATTCAACTTTAACAGATTCTAATAAACTTATTCCATATTTCTCATTTTTAAAGTTTGCATGGTATGAATTTCATCTTTTTGCTTTTAACTTATTTGTATCATTATTTTAAATGATTTTCATATAAATAACATATAGTTGAATATTGCTTTTTTATCCAATCTGATATTTTCTGCCATTTAATTTAAATTTTAGCATTTTATATTTAATTTAATTACCATTATGATTAGGTTTCTCAATCATTTTGCTATTTGTTTTCTCTTTGCCCTGTCTATTTGTTGTTCCCTTTTTCCTCTCCTCCTTCCTTTTATTGAACTGAGTGTTTTTGAGTGTTCCATTTTATCTCTTCTATTGGCTTATTAGACAAGCTTCTTTTCTTTATTATTTTAGTGGCTTCAATAGGGGTTGCTTGCTTACCTTATTACATTCTGACTACAAATGAAATTGTCACTTCACATATTGTGTAAATAACTTGCAATAGCATACATTTAGTCCCTTTTCCTTTGTGCTTTTGTATTCATACATTTTTACATCATATATATCTCATAAAACTCATGTAACATTGTTATCACTTTTAGCTTTAAATAGTAAATTATGTTTTGTTTTAGTTTCCTAGACTGCTCGAGTAAATATTGTAAAATATATTAAATAATGGGAATTTATTTACTCGTGTTTTTGAGACCCAGAAAAGGCCCAAATCAAGGCATTTTCAAGACCATGCTTTCTTCCTGGAGACCAGCCACTGGTTTATCTTTCACATGGCAAGGCACATGGTGGCGTCTGCTTCTTTTCTGGGTTTGGTTGACTTCAGCTTCTTGTTTCTGTGGCTTTTTTCTCTTTTTGTCTAAATTTCATTCTCTTATAAGGGACTCCAGTGATAGAATTAAGACCTACCCTGAATGATGTGGGTCACACTTTAATTTAAGTAGCATCATCAAAAGGTCCTACTTACAATAGGTTCACACACTCAGTAATAGGTTAATTTTAAGAACATGCTTTTCTGGGATACATACAACTTCAAACCAACACACCTTCCACTAAATTATTTAAATGAAAAAATGTATTTTTGTATTTACACATATATTCATTATTTACAGTGCTCCTCACTCCAGTGTGTAATCTGAAGTTTCATCTGGTATAATTTTCCATCAGCCTGAAGCACTTATTTAACATTTTTTGTTGCTCGGTGCTAATGGTGTCAAAATCGCTCAAATTTTGCTTCTCTGAAAATGTCATAATTTTTGTCTTCATTTTAAATAATATTTTTTTCTGGATATAATTTTTTAGATTGATGGTTTATTTTTTTCCAGCACTTAAACATGATATTCCATTTTCTCCTGGTTTACTTCTTCTCTGATCAGAATCAGTGATCATTTATATGTTTGCTCCCCTCTATCTGATGTATGTTTTTCTCCAGCCACTTTTAAGATATTCCCTTTATATATTTTCAACAATGTGATTATGATTCATCTTGAGGTGGTTTTCTTTGTCTTTATGCTTTTGTGGTTTCACTGAGTTTCTTGGATCCGTAGGTGTATGGTTTTCAACAAATATGGAAAATTGTGGACCATTATTTGTTCAATTATTTTTTTCTATCCTTGTCCTTCCATCTCTTTGTTCCTTCTGAGACTGATTACACATTAAAACACTTGCTATTATTCTACAGGTTGCTGAGGCTATACTCATGATTTTTAGCCTTATTTTCTTTTTGCATATATATTTTGTTTGTTTCCTTTGCTATGACTTGAATTTTAGTGATTTTTATTTCTTCTGCAATTTTTCTTTTTGGTTCAGCTCATCCTGTGATTTTCACATTTCAGACACTGATTTTCAGCTATAAGTTCCATTCAGTTTCTTTTTTAGATCTTACATTTTTCTCCTTATTAACTTATTATATTCATGTTTTCTTTAAATCAAACAGAATTATAGTTGTATACTTCTAGTTATCTAAGCCTCTCTGAACTCCAGTTTCATTCTTCTCAATTCAGCAAGACCACTGTGCTCTATTTTTGTTTCCTTTTCCTGCCACATAGTCTGAAAAGTGAATCTAAACCAAAAGCCAGGGCAGTCAACTGGTTCACCTTGTTTGTTTCTTATTTCCTGGGATTACAGTCCTTCACTACCTGTTTTCCAGAGTCTGAAAAATTTTTTTCTATGTATTTTGTCCACTTTCCTAGCTTTTACTAGAGGTCTAGTATGGTTTCAATTACTCTTACAGGGCTTGAAACAGAAACTAAATAGTTCTTAACTCTATTAATCTGCAGATATCCAAAATGAATATATGTACAAAAGTCAAATAAATTATTAGATATTTTATAAACAAGACGAAAATAAAATTGAATTTGATCAAAGCTTGATTTTTTAAAGATGGAATTATATTTGTCTTTGAATTCAAATAAAGTTGAACTTTGTAGTTTTCACATAATTGCAAGAAACAGTCATTTTCATATTGTCTTTTAGTCATATTGTCATATAGATAATTCTGAAAATAATCTTCTTTTATGAATTTGATTTATCTTTACTGAACATACTTCTGTCATCTATGTCTGAAGAATTTACCTCTGGTTATATATAGTAAATTATTGATAAAACTTTTTTTTTTTTGTTTTAATACTTTGCTATTGATGCCTCATACAGCATAATATTCAAAGAGCCTTTTAAAGGTGCAACTACAGATTCAGGGAGACACACAATTCAGAAGCATCAAATATTTTTAGCAACAGAAAATTCAAACACAAGATACTTTGAGAATGACCACTGAAAAACGGAACCATGCTCTTTGTCAGGAGAGTGGATGCAATATATGTCGATAGAAACTTAACTGCATGTATAAAATCTTTGAATTAACAAAAAAGTCATTTTTTTAAGGGCAATATTTCTATAGTCATTTACTTACCAGGTTTTATATTTCTGGTTTTACTCCTCTTGAATGTACTTTGATGTTTCTTGTATGGCGATGTGTTTGTCTATCAAATTTATATTGCTCTTGAAAAAACATGTCTGTAAATAGTTAAATGACCAAAAAAGAGATGCCACCATCAAATGAGCTACTTTTCAGTCATATAGAATAAAGATATAGATCTCCAGTTTTCAAGAATGTCTTGAAGGTACTATCTAAAAAATATGATCCCAAAATGTAAGTGTTGTGCTGAATGAGCTATTTCCCTATAATGATTTCCTTCTTCTAAAATTAGATTTCTCATGATTACAATATTTGTTTTGTTAGCTAACTAGAACGTTTAAAAGTACACATTCATAAATCATTCTTTTCAGATTATTCAAACAGTTCCATACATACACAAACCTAGAAGAAACCAATTTATTGGGTTTGAGGTAATTTCAGCTATTGCTTACTAGTTTCAAAATATGAATACCTCAAACCAGGCATTTTATGTATTTTAAATTTCACTAGCAAGACCAAGTGTTCAAAAATGTGAGCAAAGACTCAAGAATTTATTAAAGAAATAGTGACTTTCTATGGTACTGATATATTTATTTCAATATTTTTGTTCAATGAACATATAAATTGCCATCTACCAGAAACTGCAAGATATCTGGAATACTGTATGAATGAAATATTGCCCTTGCCTTCAAAAAGTGTATAGCTCAGTAGGGGGAGACATATATAAAAATGAATATTAAAAATATGTGTGATACTTGGAAGACTGGAAATGCATGAACTATTCGGATACAGCTGAGTAAAAGGAGTTCAATTCTTTCTGGGGAACCAGCCATCACAGAAAAGAGGTACCACTGGGGCAGAATTTTCAAAAAAGCTTCTCATTTCATCCTTAGAAACATGAGAAACAGCAAAATATTTGAGACAAACCAAGCATAGTTCTGTATTGCAATGTGTATAGCACATAATTTCAGATTTTAGCTCAATCGTTTTTCTATACTTGCTTTCAAATACCATAACTCATCTCTGCAGTGTTCAGGCAGCAGGTTTAAACTTTCCAAACATCCAAACCCCAGGAGAGCAAAAGAATACCAGCAGAGAACAAAGAAAACAAATTTGACTTTTTAAGTTAAAGCAAAAATGATAATTTAGAAATTAAGGCTTTTTGAATGAGAATAATTTATTGAGCTCCTGTGCACTGAGAGACTTGAATGATTCAGATCATAGAATCTGCAAAGGTCCCATGTATAAAGAGAACTGAGTGATGAAGGAAGGGCAGCACTCAGCCTTAAATGAGATGAATTTCAACAAATGAGTGGTAGGGATGCATAAGAGGAGCTATAGCAAAGCAAAGATATCTGGAGAACCGTGAGGAAGAGCCTTGTTCTGCATTCTTGGGGCCAAGTCCTGTAGTGTACTGGAGAACAGAAGCCACAGGAGAAAACAGTAACGTTTGCGGAGGCATTCTAAGCCAGACTAGCATCTTGGTGTGTAATCTGAGAAGGTATGAGACTTGAAGAGATGTTGTTTCCACCATGTACCCTAAGCTTAAAAAAAAGTGAGGGTGTCAGGGTCGTGTCTGGATGGGATCTCAGAACTTCTTACCAAATTCAACAGCAAATGTGATATATGGAAAGTCTCCTATATGTCAAATTAAGAGGTTTGTATTTTA
>PVKH010037739.1:0-11419 GCA_004027955.1 Chaetophractus vellerosus | reverse complement strand
TGAAAGGGAAGGGTCTAAGAAATATTAATAAAATATGTATTTATGCTTACTCCCTGGAATGAACCAAAATTAGGGTGGCACTACCTACCACTTCTCATGGTAGTTTAAAATATATTATATTTGCCCATGAGTTTGTTTTGCTAACCTTTGAAATGGCAGTCCTAAAATTCTGATTTTCCCAGATTGCTCATAGGCAAACTCAAATAATATTTGAAGTAAGCTTTGATTTTTTTCACCAAAGAAAGATTATGGGATTTGTCCAGTCCATCCCCCTCACTTTATAGGTGAAGAAAATGAGGCCTGAGAGGATGAGTCATTGCCCAAGGAGACTATGGCATCCTTCTCTAGTGCTTCATCATATTGTTCCACAACCTTCCTTTCCTAACACTGATCACTAGTGAAGCTTAAAAACAAAATTAAGGGAATATAGCATACAATAACATAGAGAAACTGGGGCACTGAGTTGAGGTCCATCCATTCCCTTCAAGAGAAATTAGTGCCACATATGGCCATCAGAGCATCCGTGGTCTTTGTCTTTGTCTAAGTAAGATTCGAGAGCAGTTGTCTCTGCTAGTATGAGAGTGGCACTGAGTCAGGGTAACACCAGTAGATCGATAAGCCAAGCTTGTTGATTAAAAATATATTTTAGTGTATGTGTGTGTGTGTGTGTGTGCGTACATGCATTTAATTTTTTGTTTTGTTTTATTTTTACCGTTTTAACTGTTTCTGATTTAGAATTCATTTCCTTGAAGGTCATTGTGAATTTATCTATGTTTCAGGGCCAAATATGAAATGTTGGGTTCAAAGAGCAATTACAGAGCAGCCAAACCACCAAAGAGGTGCTAATAAGAGCACAGGAACAGCCAAAGTTCAAAGAAGTGCATCAGATCCACTTGATGCTTTCCTTTAGGCCACACAGGCACAATAGAGTATAGGAGGCCACCTGGTGGTGAAATGAACCAATTAACCATTTAATGCTACACTGAAAAGCAAGCAAAAGAGGTATGATACGGGTTGTAACAACAGGAAAACTAGAACCTCAGGCAAAAGTATGATAGGTCATGCATATAATCTTATTGCAATACAGCAGAGACAAAATTGAATGGAAAAACCCATTCAATTTCCGAACTACCAGTGTATGTCTGACAGTCTCTGTCAAAACGACTCAACTTGCCATTGTAGCATAAAAACAATCATAGACAAATTTGCGTGACTATGTTCAATAAAATTTTATTTATAAAGACAGGCTGTGGGCCACATTTGGCCCACAGGTCTTAATTTGCCAACCTCTGATTCTATATTACGTAGCAAGCACATACTATTTACCAATCATTGGGCTGGCTCCCTTAACATGCATTATCTCAATGAATTCTAACAACAACTGTTCAAGGTGGGTGTTATCTCCATTTCACAGGTTAGAAAACTGAAGCGTAAAAGTTTAACTAATTTGCTGAGAATGTGCTAAGCTCCCACTAACTTAGAAATGCTATCTTTATGTAGCCTCTTGACCATTTTTTCTCCATGATTGTTCACACTTGCTCTGACCCTCCCTCCCCCACTTATCCTGCTGAGGCTGCTTTCAGTTTCCCTCAATGGTGACTTTGTTCCTGTTTCTCCACCTAACATTCCCTTTAAATGTTGTCTCTTACCATCTCTCTCTCTATCACTTCTTTTATGTTTAAAAACGCTATGTTGGGGCCGGCTGGATAGCCCAGTGGATAGGGCACTGGCATGCCACATGGGAGGCCCCGGGTTCGGTTCCCGGGGACCTCTCCTAGCGGGCAGGCCGCCTTGAGAATGGCAGCTGCCACGGACAGGGCAAAAGCCGCCACGGGCAGGGCAGGTCGCCCGCGAATGGAGCGCAGCCAGCCACCCGCAAACTGAAAGCTGGCTGTGAATGGACCCAGAAGCCGCCCACAAGCGGGGAAAGCCGTGCCTACGCGGTGACCACTGTCGGCGCGTCGCCGCAGCGGGGGGGAGGGGAGATATGTAATAAAAAATAAATAAATAAATAAATAAATAAATAAAAAAATGCTATGTCACTTTTCATAACAACAGATGTAAGCAAGCATGAAAAAAGAGACAAAGCAATGTATTAAAAATAGCCAGATATACAACAATAAGCCAAGGAAACTGTCCTCCTGTGTATGCTCCAAATGGAATGTGCGCCAAAAACGCGATGCTCACTCTTACGTAAATAACATATTATGCATCCATTAGGAGAAGCAGCAGTTCTGTCCCTAAATGGAAAGAGGGTTTTGGGAGGGGGGAGGGGTCTGTTTTTATGTCATTTTCTTTTTTCCTTTTAAACTATTTTTTTAAGTATAACCTATAAATCATACCATCTCAGACAGGCCACATTCCTCTTACAAACCATCCATGAACTACTTTATTAACTGTTAATAAGAGAGAGTTGAAAAACCTGATGTAGAAATCCATGGAGCTTGTTAAAACCCCTAAATATATGGATTTACCAGCAGTCTTTCAACATTAGAATATTTTCTCCTGCAAAAGAGGATGGAAGTAGTTTCAGTTAGATGGAATGTAGACTAACTGAAATAAAGGTTTAAAATTTTTTTCTTTTAAACTGTAAAGAAAAACTGCAAAACCTTGAGGTGAAAAAGATGTGTGACTAAATAGAAAACAGCAAGAAGAGGTTTAATTATACAGCATGGATTCTAGCTGATTTGACAATTAAACCTAACAACAGAGCAGGTTTACACTAGATATAAGAAGACTTTCAGGGCAGGGAGAGTTGTCAAACATTTTAATGGGAGGCTGTGGAATCCCCCTGGAAAGATCTTGAATGGAGAACAAATTGTCTCCAATCTGAAATGAATAAAAAACAATCCTTGAAAGAGGGAATGAAATAATGATCCTTTTAAGGTCACTTGCAGTCCTAAAACTCCGGGTAAAATGCTCACTTTCCATGAGATTAAATAACTGTACAAAACATCCCAGAGCTCCACTTTGGAATATTCCAGAGAAAACAGTCATTAACCAGGTGGATTCAATTCAGACTGTACTTATTGAGTGCCAACTACTACCTAGCCCTGGGGGCATTCTGCCACCCCAGGGCATAGGTTTGAGCACCACTGTGGGCAATAGATAGGGAAAACAATTATTCGATAATTACAAATTTAAAAAAAATTCTGTGCTCCAATCAGCTTTCTGGGGCCATCTATTTCCAGAACTTGGTGAACTAAAAATCCCACATGAGCTGGCTGTCACATAAAATTTCTGGCATTACTCATGGTATCCCTGGATCTTTTTGTAAACAGAAAAGGCTTCTGACAGTGTTTTCATACTTTATTTCTTTTCCGAACGAAACTTGGATGGGCGGAGGCTCGTGAAACTATCATCAAAACACGGATTATAAAATGCTTGCCAAATTCGAACTCTTTTGCTATATTCCCATGTTGTAGAAAAAAAGATTTCAATTAGCTCAACTCTAGATTCATTTTTATATTTAAGTTTTAGTGAACATGAGGACTTTTGCTTGTGGCTTATAGAAAGCCAGTGTTTCACAGAATGGGTCCTTTAGCACTACCAGGCAGAAGAGAGATGAAGAGGAGAGAAAAATCATAGGGAGAGGAATGTGCTTCATGCATACTTCCAAATTTCAACATGTCCCAGCTGAGGAGAGCTGGGGAGAAAGGACAAAATTGGGTGGGAAGACAGCAAGCCCTAAAGGTGGTTGAGGTGAACACAAAGAGGGGCAAGAAGTGAGTTCATCACATACCATTACCAAATTCTAATTTTTAATGGTACAACTTTGAACCTTTTATTAATGCTTAAAATCATGAAAGCTCACAATTATAGGCATACCTCATTTTATTGCCCTTTGCTTTATTGCACTTTGCTTGTACTGCATTTTTTACAAATTGGAGGTTTGTGGCAACCCTACCCTGAGCAAGTCTATTTGCACCATTTTCCAACAGCATCTGCTCACTTTGTATCTCTGTGTCACATTTTAATTAAGATATGTACATTGTTTTTTAGATATATACTATTGCACACTTAATAGACTATAATATAGTGTAAACATAACTCTTCTATGAACTAGGCAAGCAAAAAAATCATGTCACTTGCTTTATTGTGAAAATTTCTTTATTGTGGTGGTCTGGAACCAAACCCGCAGTATCTCTGAGGTATGCTTGTAACTGCTAAGTAAAAAATATTGTGAATGATAATATATGGGGATTATTTTTTAAAATTATGGATAGTGTAAACTTTTAAAATGAAGGGATGGGAGAAAGTTCCAAAATTACATTTCAGCCTCCTCCCCACAATACAGTAGGGAAAGTTTTTTTTTTGTTTTTTTTTTTAAATTTTCACCTTATAAATTACCTACCTAGGGCTTTAGAAAGATGAGTCAATCTTTTACTCTCTCTCTGTCTCTGCTCCTCTAGTCATGAGGGACTTGGATTAAAAAGCCAACCCAAGTCCCTTATTGTTTTTCTCAAGCCCCCTTTATGCATGCATATTTAGATACACACACTCATCTGAAGTCAAACTTAATTTTCTACAGTGAATTGGTCAATAAATTTTCCTGCTAACCATTGTACAAGAACCAATTGTGTTGGTATACCCACTACTTCTAACGGCTGTTCATTTTCACTTACATCTATTGTTCTCTTTTTGGGTTTGCATTTGCTTGGTACATGTTACCCTCATATGTATAAATAATCATACTAGTTTGCACCTACATAACCAAGAATACATTAGAGAATACTATGGTGTGAGAGATTGGAGACTATCCACAGGATAATAGTGATGAGTTGTGCATTTCTGTATCATTTATATCTCAGACATGGGTGTCTTTGTCCCTCCCATCCTCCCCATCTTCCTCTTCTTCCTATCATCCAGACCAAATATAAGTAACCTGAGCATTAAGAATTGCTCTTGATACACTTTGTTTTTTCAAGTGAAGAGAATTTTGTTATTGTTTTGATATATAAGAGAAGGCCATGAACCTTCTGACTCAATTACAACAGCATAAAAATAGGCTTGTTTTCTTGAAAAGATAAGGAATTAACAACATGGTTCTGATTAATAGAGTTTAATTAAAGGGTTATTGAATAAGCCTTCTTGGAAAATGTTCTTTTCAATATAAGTTTATTGAGTTTCTATTATGTACCAGACACTGTGTTAGGTAATGGAAATATATCAATAAGCAGCACAGATATGGACCTTGCTGTGGTGGGTGGAATTGTGTACTCTGGTTTGGACATACTCTTGGTCTCTGTTTGCATTCTGGTGGATATATCCCACTGAAAATAAGAGCTCTTTAAGATGTTACTTCGGTTAAGGTGTGACCCAACTGAATCAGTTTGGGCTTGAATTGGGATTACTTGGAACCCTTTATAAGCAGGATGAAAGTCTGAACAGAAAGGCAGCAGAGGAAGAAGAGGGCATCGCCATGTGATGGAAAAGCCAAGGAACCCCAAGGATCACTGGCAGCCAGTCCCAGAATGCCAGTGACTTCAAGGAGGAAGCATCACCTTACTGATACCTCAATATTGCACTTCTCCTAGCCTCAAAACTGCGAGTCAATAAAATCTTGTTGTTTAAACCAACTCATTGCATGGTATTTGTTCTAGCAGCCAAGAAACGAAAATACCTGATTCCTAGAGCTTGAAGTCTAACAAAAATTATCATCATTCATTTCCAGATTTGGTACACAAAGTGCAAATCTATCATCATTATTTTAAAATATGCATTTAATTAATAACGAAGTACTCACAGATAAAGTCTTCTCTAGGTGGGCTCTCTCAGGGAGGTAAGTTGGTGTACTGCACTTGTGAGTATTAAAAGGGATAATACTATTATGATGAAGTAGCAAAATCCAATATGTCAAGATTTATAACATAAAAATGTGCTCCAGACTGAAACTTGGCATATATGAAGGAATTTTTATAGTTAGTTATATATGCATGATTTAAATGTCTAGGGACTACCAGCATATCTGGTCCAAAGAATCTGGCTTCATCCAAATTCAATCCTGATGAAATATATTTTTTTAATTAAACAAGTTGGCGCTTTATGTGTGTGTGTATGTGTGTGCCTCATGCACAAAGCCCTAGTTTTCAGTGGTTAAAATGAGATGACAAGGGGAATATTGCAAAGCACAATTTTTCTCTATGCAAATGTTTCTGAGCATATGGAATCAACTACCTAGGAAAGCAGCTGAAATAGCAAGTCAGATGAGTTTCAGAGGAGTACAGCTATCCTTCTGGAGAAAGGCTGGAGCTCTGTGGTCTGGGAAAATTTAGAAGAAAAAACTGAAACCAACCCCATACACATGAAGGATATTAGTCTGGTTGACTCCTAGCTTCAGAGAAAGAAAAGCTATTTATATATAAACATACACACATATATACATATATATTTATAAATATACACATACTTATACATGTGTTTGTCCATTTTGGTTCTTAGGAAAATGAATCAAGGTCCAGTAGGGAGACCACTCTTTCCCTCTTAGCTCACCCTAGTGTGCCTCATTAAGGATAGAGTGTTGCAGAAGTGCCTACTTTTAAGATGTATGAGCTTCACAAATGCCCACATTATTAAAAATATGCTTGGGAATGCCCTTATTTCTGCGAACAGAAGGTGCTTCCTTGTCAGAACTGGAAAACAGTTTTTATGCAAATGACATTCCTATAAAGCATCTCTCCATGGAGACACTTCTTCAGTAACTCCCTACAGCAATTACAGGATCCATGAGGTTCAATCCTCCTAGGGCAATGCTGCCTTTAGCGTATTTTCCCCCAGAAAACAAAAATATGTTCAGCCTTAGCTCTCTTGAATCTGACAAAGTACAGGAGGCCACCTGTGAGGCAGCACTTCCCAAATGTGCTGAGGTGTTTGAGAAACTTCAGAGCTTTCACAAACAGTCTAAAGACTGGTTAAAGACCCAACCGAAGTCTCTTGTGTTTTCCCTGCAGATGTACCATCTAACATTTAGAACCTATTTCTTTCTATTTTGGCACAAAACGATCACACAAAAGGAGGAAAGAATGAAAGATTTCTACCAGTTGTAGAGAGGAGGATATAGGGCAACAGAGGGCAGATAAGCAGCAAATGAAAGAAAGACCATGAACTCTGGTTCCGCCCAGATCTGGGCCCAAACCCTGGATTATTATTTATTTCTTGTGGTAGTTATTGGTATGGTTCAACAATCTGAAGTTGAGTGGGGCCATGTGATTAGTTCTGGCCAATGATTTTGAGGGAAAGTGACATGTGGCTCTTCTAGGTGGAAGGTTTAATGGCCACAGTGACAAACCTCCAGAGTTCTCTTTTCTTTTTATCACCATGAGGTAATTTTTGAGGCACTGGCTACTTCATTAGTCTGAGTCGTAGAATGAGGACGATACCAAGGAGAGCCCCTAGTCAACCTGTAACGGACATGCTTCCTATTCAAAGCATCTGAGATTTGGGGATTGATTGTTATTTTAGCGTACCTTAGCCTAACCTGACAGGAGAACTACTTCTCTGTCTCTTAGGCTAATCATTTAACTTCAGCCCCAAGTCTATGAAATGGAAAAAATAATAAATTAATTCCAGGTCATTATCAGCCTTAAATAACATAATGTGAGTAGGGCAGCGACAAGATCAAATATTACGATTTGACAAAGTTTCCCTCTCCCTCTATCCCACCACTGACCCATAACCCTCCCCCCACCACCATGTGTGTATGTGACCACACTTCCTTCTTCATCAAATGGTGAAGTAGACATTTGTTCTTGGTCCCATTTCTGGATTCCTTGCACTCCATCTCCCCTCCCAGCGCCCTTCCATTTAAGCTAGATATCAAAAACTGGAATTCAACTCAGTATTATTTTCCTACCTTCTATGGAATATCTGGATCCAGTAGAGTGCATTTTCTTTTACACCAAAGAAATGAATCTTAGGGATGGATTTTCAGGCAGTGAGGAAATTTAGTAATGGAGATAGTTGGGTTGGAGATTTCTAATTTTCCAAAAATGTTGACCCTTGGGTAACTACAAATCTACCTCCTTCTAAAGTTAGACAAGGTAGTGAGATAAGGACAAGAAGGTAGGAAATTAATGAGTTTATATGAGACTACTGAGTTTATACTATGGTTGAGCTCCCCCCACCCCTCAGCTCTCATTAGCCTATTCCAAACCAGTATCAGGACTTCTTTTGAAATAACTGAACCATTATCTAGGCAGCTTTCTAACCCCACCTTCCTGCTTTTGTTATGCATGCATGAAATTCTAATGAACTGTAAAAATTAGAATGACAAAAATAAAATATTTGGATTCAAGAGCATATATATCTTATATACTTCCTTGTGGCTATAGTTAGGATAACCAGTGCCTTCCTGATGTAATACATGGAACATTAAACCTAACATTTATCCTTTTTATATCGAGTCCCTTTTGTCAACGGTAATACTTTTTTTTTAGCAAAATAAATAAGCCCCAATTTATACCATGGTTGTCTGTGAAGTTTAATTACACATCATATAATTTTTTTCAGCTTCAAACCAGATTAGCCCGAATATAAATTTAACTATTAAAGAAGAAAAGTCATTTAAAAATAGGAAATCCTAAAAACTAAGTAAGGGACATTTCCATTAAGTCATTGACCTGAAACATATATATATATATATGTAGTATTGAGTAGTTCAGGAGCCAAAGGTGACAGTGAACCAAGCACCCTTTCTTATTAGGAATTTAAATGTTCCTCTAATTTATTTTCTAGAAACCTGAAAGAAATTTACAAATATCTAGGATTGAAGTCAAAGCTTTTAGGTTACCACAGGAGGGAACACTGCACATTCACATCTAATTAAGTAAAAGTCATTTTTCAAAAAGTTAAAGGCTGAAATTTTTGCAATTTAATTCAAAATTTTATTAGCAAACTCTAGTGATTATCCTGATTGCAATTAATAAGAGCTCCCAAACAGGTCAACTCATTTAAGAGCTATCTGTAATCATTTGGATTTTAACATGATGGTTATTACTTATTACCCTGAAACCAAGCAGCACAATGAGATATTGATTACTTTTAACCTTTAGATCCAAGGATTCATGAAAGGTCAGAGGAGGGGAACATTCTACCTTTCTTAGCTGGCAAATGTATAGCCTTCAGGAGAATTCAAATGATTCCCATTGGCCAAGTAGATCCAAGATTAGTTCATTCTCTGGGCTGACAAGAAATGATGATGCTCTTTAAAAATAACACTCAGCACATATTTGGTGAAGTGTTACATTTATATAACCAATGGCCTCAAGATGTACTTCACATCACAGCAAGTCTCGGGCTCTTAACCCTTTAACAAGTCTTGTTCGTGGAAGCATTTGTAATAGCTTTAATTGGAATAAACTCATCTCACTAAACTAAGATCTCTTGTAGGTTCCAAAGGGCTGAACACAGTCATTGGTGACTGTTGGCTACAGCAATTCTTTTGGTTTTCTTTTTCCATGACAGCACTTAGAAATATTTTTCACATTTGTGCCACTGAAAAGCAATGAATTCTAGGTAGGGTCCGGTAGAATTAGAGGCAAGAGAAACATAACAGTTATGTGTTAGATTAATTTGCAGAACACTTGGCATCATTATTGCCAAGTCGTCAAATTGTTCCAAGTTGTTCCGGAAGGTTGTTATTAATAGTATGTTTTCTGAGGAAAGTTCTGTCTACTTTTGGAACTGCATTTCTGTTGCCAAGGAAACTCCGTTAAGCACAGTTTTCTAGGAGCACACTGCTGCTTTTGTTTGCCAGTGTCCTATTCATATCATCTAAGTAAGCGTTTTACATGCTCCAGTCTTCAGTCCCAAATGTTGAAGTTTTAGCCCATTTAAGTTGCTTTTTCAAACATAGCTAATGCCTGCTATGATTTCCCTCTCTTCTCCCCGCTCCTCCCTCCCTCTCTCCCTGCAGACCCCCCACCCCTGCCTCCCTTCTTCCCACTCTCCCGCCACATATGCCCAATTCTTACTATTCAAGGTTTATTTTTTTTTTAACAGTTGCATTAGGGGAGATAGTTTTCATGAGTTTTTGATAAATTAACTTTAATTTGAATAATAATTCCATAGGTTATAGCACGAGTCCTTCAAGCATTAATTATCTTTTCACTCTAAAATTAATGTAGTCATTTCCTACTGACTCCACTATCCCATTTATTGAAGTGCTGAGGAAAACATGTCATTGAGTCCGGAGCCAGGGCTGTTGTGATTAAGCGTGGTCACATGGCCCATCTCTGCCAAAAGGAGGGCCCTGAGAAAAGGTGACAAAGACAGTGATTTCCTGTCAGCAAAGAGTACGACAGGGCTGTCTAGAAGTGATGCAAATGAGGAAAACTTTCCCCATGGCTTGTTTGATCCACTCTAGGCCAGAGTGGGCCAGGACAGAGAGAGAGGGAGCAGCACAAAGCCGCAGAGGCAGCCCAGAGGGAGCCAACGCACCTTCCGGACAGGAGCTGGCTCCCTAGAGACAAAAACTGCTGGCGGGGCTTCCCTTCCCTGCCCCTCCACACACGGAGCCAACGATTTCTTGGCATCCTATTCTCTTAACATTCTTTTTTTTCCTCCTCCTTTTCTTTTTAAAAAAGTGATTCAATAGGAATTACAGGCTCCAACACAAACAGTGTTTAATATACTGTTCAAAAACCATATCCATTTTTTTCTTTCCCTAAATACTTTTTGGATAAGTTTTGCCCTTTCTCTCTCAAAGGATATATATATATATATGGAAGGCTGTGTGTGTGTGTGTGTGTGTGTGTGTGTGTGTGTGTTCAAGTATTCATGGCCAACACTGACTCACCAAAGCTCAAGCTAATATGACAGTTGATCTAAGCACTTTTTAAACTTTAATAAAAATGGAACAACAAATTAATTTCTAGATGCAGCAGAGACAGTTGAGGTGTTTCCATTCTGATCACTTTCAAAATGACATTTGAAATATTGTCATGATTTTAAGCATATTCTTTTTATTTTAATGGAGTTTTAAGCTATACAATTAATCTACTGGGAAAGATATAAAAATTATCATTAACTTATTGTGTCTGATATATCTGCTACATTTTTACTTTGACTGTTCAATTACTAGTAATTTGCTTCATTTTAAACAATCAGGTAGAAATGTAAAATTCAGCACTGCAATTCCAACCTAAAGCCTAATTAACAGAATTTCATTTTTTTGGAAGGGTGCTTCCACTCTATACACCAACAAATGAAATTTTTAAAACTTAATGTAGGGGCCCGGCTAGATAGCTCAGTGGATAAAGAGCTCGCTGGGAAACCACATGGGAGGCCCTGGGTTCGGTTCCCGGGGACCTCTCCTAGCGGGCAGACCGCCTTGAGAATGGCAAGCCGCCATGGGCGGGCCGGAGCCGCCGTGGGCAGGGCAAAAAGCTGCCACGGACAGGCAAAAGCCGCCACGGGCAGG
>PVKH010037738.1:0-11418 GCA_004027955.1 Chaetophractus vellerosus | reverse complement strand
AGCCAGTTTCATGGGTAGAACAGTGGGGTCTGCTGCAATGTGCATAGATCAGCGTTTATGGTGACAAATCCAACAGTCTATGAAGTTACCTCCCTTTGAAATGTCCTGGGAGAAACAGACAATGGCATTTCCTTTCCAGGCCAGTACAAGGACAGAGCATAGGGAAATATAAAGATTTTATTCATTTAAGTGTTATTAAGGTAAACTCTATGTGAGGACTTCTTTATGTGATGACTTGATTCATCACCTTGTGAATAGTCTACTCTGTGACATATTCTACTTCACTTATTGGCTAGTGTGATTTTTACATCTCCACAGTTAGAGTTAATTTCAGGAGTCTGATTGATTTTTTAAATTGAGTGATTCAGACCCATGGAGCAATACCCTGTAATTAAGTTGAGTGTCAGAAGTTAGGAGTACTTGGCAGGGTTCATTTTAAGGAAGATCTAGGGCTGTCTTTACCTGTGTCATTTCCACATATACCCATTATGCTGGTGTCAGATCATCATTAACAGGGTATCTGTCTTGTGGGACAGGAAATGTATCCTTTACTTGTTGAAGATGATCTTTGCATACTGTATTAAGGAATTGCAAATTGGGTCATATTATGGTATTCTCAATTTTATTCCCAGAGACAGGTCTGCTAGTAACAATTTCATATGGGTACACATGAGGGTGAAATTTTCAAATTCTGGGCCAAGGAAAGCCAGGTTCTTCAGTGTATTTAGACAAATTTAAGTTTATAATTATAGCTATTTTAGTTGTGGCTGCTATGACATGAAAATATGCAAGAGCATTTTTAAAAATATTCAGGATTGGTCCTTTGTGTTTGGGCCTCTATCTTAATCGTGGCAACCATAAATGGGAGTAAAATGGCAGAAAGGTCATAATTCACTTGTCCAGATTTATTTAGGAGGTCTGGGAGATCAAACCCAGGACCTTGTACATGGGAAGCAGGCACTCAGCTACTGAACTTCACTTACTCCTCTGTCCACAATTTTCAACAAGCATTCCGGAAGTGAGGAACCTTCTTTGTTTCCATAACATGCTGAAATCATGCATTGAAGTAAAAGCATATCTATCAATATAGGTGTTAAGAGAATTTCCTGGAGTTAGAAAGCAGGTTTGGATAAGAGCATAGAGTTCATCTTTTTCAGCAGAAGAAAACTGTGGAAGGCTTCCTAATTCAATCAGTATGTGGTAACCATGTAGCCCTTTTGGAATGTAACATTGAAATTTCTAGCACTAGAAGCTTAATAAATAGAATGATATCTGGGTTGATCATAAGAGCATGTTTGGAGTCATTAATTTTGCAGTTAGCAGTTTACAGTCATGAGGTATCACCTCATTGGATAAAGGTAGCAGAGTAGTGGGGTTAAGAACATTGCAGCATTTTAGGTGGAATGGAAGGATCTCATAAGAAATCAGTTTTCTGGATGAAAAATGGTAGGATGGCACAGAGTCAAATTTGCTGAGTCTTTAAGTAATTTGGCAGCCTCTTAAATCACTTTAACACAGTTTGGGTCAGCACAGGCAACTGTATCAAGGTGAGGGCTCCAATACACAGTAGATTAGGAATTTCCTCTGTGTTCTTGATTTAACATTCTTATGACTTGCTTATATAACCATTGACTCCAATTATTTACTGTTAGTAAGAAGGACAGATCCTGTTTGAACCAATGCAAATAATTTTAGTACCTTATAGTATATAAGCATTTTCAGTAAGAGGTATCAAATTTTGGAGGGGTCAGACGAGGAAATGAAGATGAATGTTTTATAAATTGTAGAGAGCTAAATTCAGTAAAGGAACCCTTGTATGTAGAAAATAGAAAAATAAAACATTAATAATTCAAAGAAAACTATAATCACTCTTTATCAGTAGTTCATTTATCCCTAGGTAATTAATCTTTGTTTCATTAGATCTTCTGTTATCAATCTCATGAACCTACCAGCTTCTTTACTAGAATTCCTGAGACCTTGACTCAGTATAGTGGTATCCTCTCAAAGTTCTTTAAAGAATGTCATTAGAAGGCGGTGCCTCAGTCACTTGGCATAGATGTTTCCATAGATCTCTGAGATAGTCTTTTTCTGTTGAAGATGAATCACACTGGCCTGTAGCTGAGAGCAAGTGTTCCCATGGAAGCATCAGAATAAAATCTATCTGCAGTTGACAGAAAACTCAAAATGTCCATAGTTAACTACTGCTGTTGAACAAAAGTGAGCAATCAGATGAGAGTTCATGAAACATTATTCTTACAACTGAACTCATGACTGATAATACTGTTGTTGTCCAATATCAGACATATTAGTACTTGGACAACTCATGGACTGTGAGGCTATTGACAAGTCTCTAAGAGGTTTGTATAATTTCTGAAATGTTTATATGAATAACATTTTATCCTATAATTTAACCAACAGAAAATTACAAAATCCTTTTTATTTTGATAACACTTCTTATGCAACTGATAATATAGAAAAAATTATTGAACTAGTTTTAGAACATCTCTTTTTACAAGGTGAAAGAAAAAATCCATTGTGATTTTCCAAAGTTCCTCAGGAAAATCCCAATAAGAGTTTGGGATCAAGAAGATATCATTTATGGTTCAATTTTGGAAGGAAACTGTCAAAAGTTGTGAGGTTTTAACATTTGGTTAAATAAGATCATGGGAAACTGAATGAATATTTAGTTCCTTACTCAATGAAAGCGACAACAAAAGATTTTAAAAATAAAGAGGAAGTAGCATCATGGTAAAAAATACTTCATTTCAAAAGTGAGAAGTGCTGCAGTCTAAAACAATGAAAGGATGATAAGATCAAGAGAAAGCACAGGAGACTTTTCTGATAAGAGGCAGAATATTTCCCTCTAAGCAGGTTACTCAGGTGTTTTAGGGAAACCTTTTATTAATTCTTATTAAGAGCAGACCAACAATCAAAGGATACTTTGTCATTGTAAAAGAAAGAAAACCAAATCCTAGTTTTGTGTAAAGATATTGTCTGATAAGAAAACCCTCAAAAATCTAATAAACATATCACATCTTAAACAACCTTGACTTTGACAGATAAAATCCCTTTTCTGAAAACCTACAACTTCCTACATCTATTCAGAATTGTTCTGCATATTCCTTTTTCTCATTCTGTAACAACCTGTCCTTTAACTTTGAGGCAAAATATTTCTATTCCCTTAATAAAAAAAACATCCTGCATACCTTACATACTTAGATTATCAAAAAGATCTTGTAAACAGTCTTCAACCTAACATCCTTCAAAACACAATTTATATTTTTTGATAATCTTAAGGATCTAGTAGATATAATGTTATATTATTTCATTAGAAAAATGCACAAATTTAGGAAGAACCCACCAAACTAGTAAAAAGTTTTAGACTTATGTAGTACTTAGTAATGATAATTCCAAAGATAGAAGTATTTTTGTTTAGTTAATATTAAACCTATCCTATTTGCCTAGGGTTTACGTGAATTATCTGAACTTTAATTTTTTTCAAAACTTTACATTTACTACTATGAGTTCAATGTTTTCACCAGAAATATTAGAATTTTGTTTTCCTTAATCTGGAACTAGTGGTGTATTAATTCATATACGTGCTTGTTTATCTTTAATCCAACTTGAATAGAGCTCTTTAAATGAATTTCATCAGTTATTTTGGTAACACCACCCGGAGGTAGTTATAGGTCATACATGAAACATACAGGCAGTCACAAATAGAGAGTTTAAAGCTACAATTAAAAATAAATTGAGGTATTTGTCAGGCACAAAAATTTAGAAATAAAGAAAATATAGAATTCTCATGAGCTTACAGATTCTCATTTGTATTTTGCAAGAAGTCCTTCAATCAAACTATTGTGGAGATCTGGAATTTATCTTAGTAAATTCTGAGTACTAATTAAAGTGGGCAACCCATCCAGCTGTTTAGTTTGGGAGTTTCTTTTCTAGAGTGATGAGTAATTTTGTGTAATTAGATATTCCCCAAAATGGACATGGAAATTTCAGGTTGTCTTTGGTGAGCTTTTGCCATTTTGTTAGATTGATACAGCTTCCAGCCCCATAAATTTTAAGCATGCAATATGGCAGAGTGCCAGAGTAAAGAGAATCAAAATTTTGAGATATTGATGAGGATACCGTATTCATCATTTTGCTTGTTACCTTGTGCACTGGCAAAGAAACCAGCAGTAACAGAAATCAAAAGGGTAGGGACCCAGGCTCAAAATTTGAACTTTCTCATCAATAAGACTAACTCACTAACCTTTGGACTGAGACTAGTGAAATCACAGAGCTCAAACTCAAAAATAGTGGAGCTCTGATCTCAGAGGGACTTATCCATGAACCTTGGAGATGGTGGGATTAAAGAAAACACAAAGTTACACCAAGCACTTTTGTCTGTCTTCTTGTCTCCAGGCATCAGCAGTCACCTTTGGATTCTGTCTTTATAGCCAAAACTGCTAAACAAACAAACAAACCCCAAAACCAAAAGAAATTAATTTTCTGGGTCTCACATCTTTTTTAAGCAATTCATGAATTGGACAACATACAATCCATAAAATGGAAGGGAGCTCGGAAGAGTGACAGCAAGAAGGCTTCTATAGGCAGAATTAGGTAGTCTTTATGAAAATAAACTTATTGATTGACACAGGATAGTTTTCCTTACTTGGCTTAGCTTTGACTCAGAGAAACTAAGCTACAGAAGTAAAAGGATGTGTGGTTATGACTGGTTGTTCTCAGCATTCAGGTTCAGGGATAGAAGCACTTACAGTGACAGGAACTTAGTTAAGCTTTGGTTTGCTGACATGGGCTAAGCATGAGAGACTCCATCTCAGGCCTGTGTAACTTATATATCATCTCATAGGCTTGTATCTCTTCTTGTTCATTAAAAATCCTTATTGCTTTCTCAAAAGAATTTAGAATAACTTACACAATGATTCAACAGGATCTGTAGTAAAGTACTGCAACGTGAAAACTGTCTGCCTTTAAAGATTCATGGACCCACCATACAATGGGATGCAGGAAAACCTACAAAATTTGAAAGGGATAACCAATATACCCTATTCAAAAGGAAATAAAATGAGAAAATTATGACAAAAATGAAAAAAAAAATCTATGAACTGAAAATTAAGGGGAAAAACTCTTCTAAATAATCTTGGCACAAATAAAATGTATGTTATGAGGAATCGCAATAAGAGTTGAATACATTTAATGAAATCATCAGATTCACAGAAGTAAAGCAATATTCCTGAGATAAGTATTGGTCTTGTAGCATGCAAAATACTTATATAACTTAAAATAAATAATTACATGTTACATGCACCTACCTTAAAAAGTTAAAAGAAATAAAATTAAATATTATTGAGGTGCAGACATAGAAGGCAATTAATAAAGAAGCAAAAAATAAATCATTTATAAATGGAAAAAATAGAAGAAATTATCTAAGTTTCAGATCAACATTCTGAATAGTTCTTTCTTCAATGAAGATAGTGTTCTCTATCTTCACACTCTTTTAGAGAAGTCGCTAGTCACATACAGCTACTGGGCCCTTGAAATTTGGTTAGTACGACTAGAGCACTGAAATGTTAGTGTTATGTAAATTTTACTAATTTAAATTTAATAGTCACATATGTCTATTGCTTACAGTATTGAAGAGAAAAGACCCAGAATCTTGGTCAATGCAATTAAAAGTGATGAAATAAATATAAATAAAAATTCAATAAGGGACACAAATAATGAAAAATAGGAAATTAGAATGGTGAGGAAAAAGGTGATACAATAAAATGGAAGATATTTCTTTTGTATAAAAAACAGTCTGAATATTGTCAGGACTTATACAATTGCAAGTAAATGTTGCCTGCTCACATCTTTTGTTTGGAGAACTCACCAGAACCCCAAAATTGGAAGAAATGGGGAGGTCAACTAGGTTCTGAGACCCGTTCCAAAAGAAAGCAGCACTTTCCTCTCTTCCCAATGTCCTGCCCTGTCCCATTAATTCTTCTCAGGTGATTATAACCTCTAATTTTGCATACCCTTTTAAAACAGTCAAACCATATTAGGACTATATTTCAGGGGTCACACCCTGATTACACAGATAATAAATGTAATCAGTCCTTCATTCTGTGAGACAAACACTGTTCACCTTCATTGGATTTACCAGGTAAGTTCAAAGTTATAACTCTCAGAGTCTGTTGGATATGTAAGTCTATTGAGAAGAGAAATTATGAAGATTCATTCTTTTATTATTATTATTGTACATCCCCCCCTTCTGCTTGTTCTTGCTGTGTTCATTTTTCTTTGCGTTCCTCTGTGTCTGCTTGTCTCCCCCCGCTGGGGGGGCCCGCCTAGTGAGCTCACCGGCACGGCGGCCCGCCTGCTCATGGGGGCTTGCCCTTGCTCACGGGGGCTTGCCTTTTCCTCTGTCCGCGGGAGCTTGCCTTTTTGTCCACGGGAGCTTGCCTCTGCCCGAGGCGGTGTGCCCTGACCATGGCAGCATGCCCCGCCCATACTGGCTTGCCTTCTCGAGGCGGTCTGCCCATTCGAGGAGGCCCTAGGGACCGAACCTGGGGCCTCCCATGTGGTAAACCGGTGCCCTACCAACTGGGCTACAGGCGGCCCCAAGGTTCATTCTTTTCTTTATTCATTCTTAATTTCTTTCAGTTGCATTATGTATACTAAGAATGATTCCGGGTCCTGGAGATTCATTAAGGGATCCTATTACACTGGTTCTTTATAGATAAAAGCCTGGAATTCTCAGAAATAAATCTGGAGATAAAAATAAATGGAAGATGAATAAATATGAACATTTCAAGCGGCCTAAACATGTGACAAAAATTCAACAGTTTACTAGGATAAAAAATGGAAGGTGGGATTGGTAGGACAGAAACTATATCATATTCTCGAGAACAAGATAAAAATGCTAGTAATTATCTGAAAGAATATTGGAAGCCAAATTTATACTTGTTTTGATAGTAGAAATTATATAAAAATTATAGTACATAACAGTGCAGGACATACTTTTATTACCATTTCATCACAATTGAATTGTACAAATATTTGAGAAGAATTTGAAGGTTTCCTTTTAATTTGACATTTTTGCTTTATTTTACTCTGAATATGGTATCATTTATGTATGAAAAGGAAATAGGTGAATATAAATGTTCATTAAAATTTAGAAATATTGATATTTATATTCACATTATACATAAAAAGATATGTTATAAATTCTGGAGAAAAATGAATTTCTTTGAATAAAATCTTATGCACTTTCAGTACTTGACATTATCTGTACATTTTTATTTTTTTATGCATTTCCCCCCTTCTGCTTGTTCTTGCTGTGTTCATTTTTTTTTTTTTCTCTCTGTGTTCCTCAGTGTCTGCTTGTCTCCCCCTGCTGGGGCGACCTGCCGAGTCAGCTCACCGTTGCGGCGACCTGCCTGCTTGCAGGGGCTCGCCCTTGCTGGTGGGGGCTTGCCTTTGCCCATGGGGGCTTGCCTTTTTGCCCACGGGGGCTTGCCTCTGCCCGCGGTGGTGTGCCCCACCCACATTGGCTTGCCTTCTCCAGCTGGTCTGCCCATTCGAGGAGTCCCGGAGACTGAACCTGGGACCACCCATGTGGTAAACCGGTGCCCTACCAACTGGGCTACAGCCGGCCCCTATCTGTACATTATTAATTGAGGTGAAATTCACTTAACGGGAAATTAACCAATTGAAAGTACAGTGAGTGGCATTCAGTACATTCACCTATGTTGTGCATCAGTTTTATCTAATTTCAGAACATTTTTGTTAACTCCAAAGGAAACCTCCTACCCTCAAAAGGAGTTATTCAACATTCCTTGTTAACCATTAATCTTCCTGTCTGTATTATGACATCTATTTTAGCTATTTTAATAACAATTCATATTATCTAGTATTGAAGATGGAAATTTGTTCATAAAATTTGTTCTTTCCTCAATTCATCATATGAGCTTTTTGCTCTTGTTAGAATTATTACTTCCAGGAATCAGTCATTAGTATGCAGGTGTTTGATACTACTTAGAATATTTGTAAAATTGTTAACTATGCCATTCCTTTTTCTATGATTGGCATATTATACTCTTTACAGAAATATTTCTATATAATTCTGTTCAAATTACATGAAAATTTTTCAAATTGATAAAATACTTTACAGCTCAGACTTCATAGTTCTCATAGTGAGGGTATGAATGGGAAGGCCCTAGGCTCAGAAAGAGCTTCTGGGACAGAAAACTATTAATAACCACAACAATAATGATAAAATATCAAATATGATTGTTATATATACTAGTGTAGCTGTTTGGAGTTGGATGTAATTATGAATTCCAAAAATTGATATTGAATCATGCTTGTAAACTGATCTGTTCATCTGGGCATGATTAAGTTATGATTAGGGCATTGACTGGGCCACGTCAGTAGGGCATTGAGCCCCCACCCCTTGGTGGGTGGGGGAATCAAATATAAAAGGCAAGGCAAAGGACAAGAGGAAGCAGTTTTTGAGAAGCAGTTCTGATGTTGGAGAGAATGCCCCAGGAGAAGAAAAGTGAGCCATTTGCCTGATAGTCTACAGCTGACCTTGTGGTGGAAGCAGAGGAGATAAGCCCGGAGAGAAACTGAGCCCTGGGAAGAGAGGAACCCAAGAAGCCTGAACCCTGGCAAACATCGGCAGCTGTCTTGCTCTGACACGTGGCAATGGACTTTGGTGAGGGAAGAAACTTATGCTTTGTGGCCTGGTAACTGTAAGCTTCTACCCCAAATAAATACCCTTTTGTAAAGACCAACCGTTTTCTGGTATTTTGCATTAGCAACCCTTTGGCTGACTAATGCAACTAGGATATTAAATTTTAATCCCATGGTAAGCACAGGTAAAATATATGATAAGTATATCCAGATAGAAATAAGAAGGGACTCAAAGTGGTACAATACAAAAACACAAATAAATAAGTAGGCATTAATTGAAGAATTGCAGGTCAAACAAGAATATAACATTCACAAAAACTAATTAATAAAATGGCAGAAGAGATGGCTCTAGAGACATCTAGACACTATAGGCAAGGTCCATGAAATCAGGACCCCATTGGTGAGTCTTACCTTGAAATATATGATGACAATTTCCCTACATGTGATTCTTTTACCCCTTTTATTTGAACCTATAATTGGCACTGTAACTGTGGTAGTTTGAAAATTGTATATTGAGAATTTTCCCCACATAATTAGCAATAAAATCTGTAATACTCCTTCCTAGAAGTGACTGACCTGGCTGTCCATTAACCTTCCCTCAGAAGCTTGTTAGTATCTTGCACTTAAGACATTAGCCAGAATTTCTCAGTTCCACTTACAGGAATAATAAAACAACATCAGAACAGATTGCATCAGGTGGCACCCTGTGGCTCATGAAATCAGTGACATCCCACTTAAGGACCTCAGGTCAGACATGCCCGTGTGGTCAACACAAAAGGGAGTTATGGAAGGCCTGAATTTAGGAGTCTACACATCAAGAGCTATCTCTGAACTGTGATTAATTAACCACAAGGATAAGGCTGATGTGCTGGAGGAAAAACAAAATTAAGGAGTGTATCCTGTTCCTTATTACAAGACCCTTGAAGTCATCCTGCATATTTGCTGATCTGGCAAAATTGTGCCATGTAGCCTTCAAGTTTTTTTTTTTTTTTTTTTTTTTCCCATTTATTTCCTTCCCTACATATAAAGACCCCAACTTACATTCCCACAGGGAGCTTGTTTTGGGGAGATTCCCCCAGTTCCCTGGTTGTGCACTCACAGTAAATCACCGTTTCACTGATAGACATGTTTCTCCTTTGTAGCACTGGAGCGAGCAGACCCTTCTGTTGGAAATAGCCATGCTTATGGTAACAATTTTGAGTGAGGCAGCAGGAGCCATGCTGCCCTGGGACACAACCCTCCAGAGCAGCCCTTATCCATGTCTCATCAGCCATGGGGCTTCCCTGGGTCCCTGAGCTCCATGCACATCAGCTGCCTGATGGTCTAGGGATGCAGGTTACAGGCAAGGTTTCTGCCATGGGCAGATACTGGGTACTTTTGATAGCTGGAAAATGGGCTTATTAAAAATTTCTTTTCCTTAGAAGCTCTGAAAGATTCAAATACTGTTGCCAGATCTAGTTGAACTGGTTTTCTCTTAACTTTAAAATTTTTAGGAGATATCAGGGATTGAACCCAGGACCTTATACAGGGGCAGCAGATACTCAGCCACTGAGCTACACCCACTCCCTCTATTAACTTAGTCTTAGTAGTTTACTCTTTGTTCTTAGTTACTAGAAGGAAAATAACCAGACCTCCCCAGTTCTTCCAGTAAGGCCAGGAATAAGATAACATCTCAGCAAAACCACAGAATGAGCACCTTATAACCCAGGAAATCTGTAACTTCCCTGGGATAAAAGTTGCTGAACTGGGACATCAAACAGGAGTTTGGCATACAGGAGATAAATCAGGATTAAGCAATTTGCTCACATCCCTCTCCAGAGACCCTGTAAAAACACTTCTAAAGTTATCATCCACTTGACAGGTATCACTTGATCCTCAAATCCTCTTTCTCCTATAAAAACCTTAGCCCCCCTTCTCACTTTGAATCAGTTTGGGAAACATTACTCCAGTTCCTTGCTTGTGCACTCACAATAAATGATGTTCACATTGAGAGACTTGTTTCTCCTTTGAATAGTGCCAGGTCATGTAGAGCCATCTATTGGACATAGCCATGCTTATGGTAACAAATTTTGGTGAGCCAGCAGGAGCCATGCTGCTCTAGGGATGTGCCCTCTCCCTGGAGCAGCCCCTATTTGGGTCTCATCAGCCATGGGACAACCTGGACCCCTCAGTTCTGTGCCTAGCAGCTGCCCAGAGAATTCCCTGGAGGACCAAGGCTGGAGGTTCTGGGCATAATTTCTACTGTGGCTAAACACTGGGTGCTTTGGGTGATGGTGATTCTTTGTTTTGCTTTGTTTCAGAAGGTACCAGGGATTGAACCCATGATATTGTACCTGGAAAGCAGGCACTCAACCACTTGAGCTACATCCATTCCCATGAAGGTGATCCTGAAGCTGAGTCTTTACCTATACTAGGTAAGTGTGTCAAATTTTTCTTCTGATCTGTGCTTGCTTTAATTTGATCAGTCTGCTCATGCTGATGTGTCTGCTGGATTGGTTCATGCTGAAAAGACTGCTGAAATTTGAATTGATCTGAGGTCATGAATACAGACATGGTGGGTTTGAGTCCCATTATCTGTGATGATAGATTTGGGGTTCCCCTGTTGATATCACATTTTTTTGCTTTGACAATGGGGAACTTATTGATTTTGAGGAGCTCCTGTTCTTGATGTTCTGTGTTTGTGACTTCTATTGGTGTTGCCTAGCCATGAGAAACTCTCAGAATATG
>PVKH010037737.1:0-11416 GCA_004027955.1 Chaetophractus vellerosus | reverse complement strand
GAAAACAGTCGTGAAGGGAAGTGATGAGAGGAATAGGTGAATTATATTTTCATCCAAAGCAGATTTTACCATCATTTCCAGCTCTTGAAGGTGGCCAAGTGAGAGACTTAGGGGTGACAGCAGTTCCCTGTTAGAAGAGTTAAATACTTTTAATAAGCTGTTTTGAATAATTTACATGCTATGTGCTTCCTGTGGGCCTGATCTTTTCATTTTAGACCTGGTCTAAATGACTTACAACTTTGATGAAAATTAGGGATGCCTTTTACACAAAAGTAGGCAAATAAGTTGGTGAGTACAACATGAATAAGTCTGACTAAACTGAGAATATTGGACACAAGTAAGGAGTTGTATAATTTTTTAAAAATGGGAATTTTATTAGAGCTCACCAAATACTTCTTAAATGCTTGCTGTAGGCAGAGCACCATATTCATTTTTGAGAGTTATACAAAAAATAAATCATATAGGTCTGCTTTCAAGGACGTATCAAGAAGAAAACAATTCAGTACAGTATGTTTAGTGCTAAAGAGACAACTTAGTGATACTGGTAGAATTTAATTATTAATTTACAGTTTTTATTTGTAACTTTTCTAAATACAACTTATATTCACAAAAATTGACAGTTTCATTTTGTCTAACCAATACAAACCCTATCTCTTTATCTAGAACTTTTTAATTTTATGTTGCATTTTATACTGCTTCCATTTGTAGTGGTCAAAAGTTGAATCCGTGAACTCACAGGAACCTGATTGTGCATTCATTTATCCGAGGACAGCTAGACATTGTATTGGCAAATGGGTGATCTCACATTTTCTTAGCTTCCCAAAATCTTTTCAGAAACTGTTTATCCAAGAGCCATTGGATAGTATATTAATGGAATATCATTTGGTCACTTCGGTAATAAAGCCCTTGTTGAATTGTGTTTGGTTAGTGATCAATTTTATATTTTTTGAAAAGCTGACATTTATTCAGATAACCAAAAGTAGGAGATGATTGACAAATTATATCTACATTTGTAGTATTGAATACTATGCAACATTAGAAATTATGTCTTAAGAAAATATTTGAGGTTATAGGAAAATCTGAATGAAAAAAGGATACAAAGCAGTTTATATTTATAAAAAAGAAGAAATAAAGAATGCAAGAATACATACCAGAATATTCACAATGAATATATCACAGTTCACAGTTGACTTCCTTTTTCTTTTTCATACTTTACTGTTTCCAATTTCTACAACATGGACAAGGGGTGGGTAACATGTGGTGGGTGTTAGGTAATATTTTTTAAAAGACATGCATGACAGTAACATCAGTAGTATACAGGTATCAGTACATATTATGTTTTCACCAGTACCCACTGCCCTAACCTGCTGCTTCTTCTGTATTCTCTGTATTAGCTAATGATAGTACCCATTTACCCTAGTCAGAAACCTGAAAAGGTTTGCTCCTAACTATTTAGTATAAATGTTCTTTCTCCATTATCATATCCCCTCCACTCCTATGCTAAGTCAAGCCCACGTTACCTCATGTCTATTTCACTATTCTCCTGTCTCAGGGATCTTCAAACAATTTTGCTCACATAAATCCTCCAAAACAATTAGAAAAACTAGGTACCACATGACACATTTTTAAGTTATCTAAAATGTATCATCATAAATTTAAATGGTTACAAAGGATGTAATTAATTCCTAGCTTATTGTATATTGCATATGTGCTTTAAATGTATTTCCATCAAAACCTAAGATGGCAGATTAAGCTCACTCCATTTTGGGGACACGCCTGCCATGTGACCTACTTGGCAGTTGGTACTAGTAAAAGCAATCCATCAGATCAGGCATATTTTATCTTAGAAGAAATCACACTTCATTTTTCAATCCAAATAAACATGTCATTATGATCCTGGCAACAATCACTTCAATTCTGAATTCAAATCCCTGGAATTCTTTCTTTACACAGCCATCAGAGTGATCCTTTGATCCCTGCCTCCCACCTGAAACCCTGGGGATCCTGCCTGTTGTCCTAAGCTCACTTGCTGTTTCTCCACACCCCCTCCACTCTCCAGCCGCACCATTGTTTCAGCTTCTTCAGTGCACTCCTCTCATTTACCAGCTCATTTCTTCATTAACTACACAAACTTCAAGTACTAACAGTGTGTCCTCGTGGCCTTTTTGTTCCTTCATGTCCCTCTGTGTGGAATGCCTTTCTCCCTACCTTGTCTGTCTGCATTTCTCTTACTCATCCTGCAAGATTCACCTCCTCTGTGATGCATCTCCTGCTCGAGCACACCGGCTTACTTTCCCCCATACTTGAGTATCCATAACATACATACGGGGAAGCGGAGGTGGCTCAAGTGGTTGGGCTTCCATTTACCATATGGGGGCCCCGGGTCCGATTCCCGGGGCCTCCTGGTGAAGGCAAGCTGGCCCCCGCGGTGCGGTGAGCTGATGGGCCTGATGATGCAACAAAGGGAGACAAGCAGACACAGAAAAACACACAGCAAATGGACAGCGAGCACAAGCAGCAAGGGGGGATAAATAAACAAATAAATAAATACAATAAATCTTTAAAAAACATGCATACATATTTAATGCCAGCTAGCTAGATAGAAACATAATATACGATTTTATAATTATTGATTTATGAGCCTGTCCATCACACCAAATTCATCTTGGTAGTCCTCTCACCCAGCATACAGTGTACTTCCTAGTAGGTTGAATAAATGTTTATTGAGTGAGTGAATGGCAGAAATCAAGCAGGAGCTAGGATGGCTTTACCAGTCAAATTTATTGAATAAATTGTCTCTACCTTCTGGCACCTTTGCCTTCCAGACTACTTACATCCTAACTTCCACAAAGTTATTTTTTTAATTCTTTTTCTCAAAAGTTTCCAGTAACCTAACACTTAGGAATATTCTGTTAACTATCATGCATTCTCTTGCATTTCATATTGTTATCTCTCCTTCTTGAAATCTAAGTTCTAGAAACACTACACAGTCCTGTCTTTTCTCCCTTGCTGAACATTCCTTCTCTCTCCTTTTCAGTGTTGACTCTTTTCTAAGCAGGCATGCCTCAAAACTCAGCTATGAGTTTTCTGTTCATATTTGCTCATCCTTCTCAGCAGGAGACCCTGTCTTTCACTGGATTAGCTCTTACCTCTATATTCTTCTCTCAAATCCACTTCCCCGGTGTTGTCCCCTCTCCTAGGCTCATTCTTTCATTGCACGTTTGCTTCTATTTGAATGTAATTTTGTAAAACCAAACTATTCTTCCTCCTGCCTGCATCACCATATCCTCCACCATACCTCTTAATATTGGTGACTCGCCTAAGCACCCAGATTTAAATTTTAGTTGTTGTTTGTTTTCAATTTCTCCATCTTTCTCATCCTTCATTTCAAACTAGTAACCAAATCCTACTGAATCTTTCTTTATTCTGTCTTCTGCTTTCCTTCCTTCATTGATCAACACCCACTGCTGCCAGTCTGGTTAAGACCCTTATACTTCATGCCTCCACTATTGAAATAGCTCCTCACTACTTACTTGCCTTCAGATATTCTCATACAATTCAACCCATACAGTGCTACTAGATTAATATCTTCATAATTTCCATTTCAAAATTTATTCTTTCACCTAGAACCATCTAGTTTCTCCCTCCTACCTATAACCAAAGTCTAATCTCTGTAATTTGACAAAAGAGGCTTTCCATGCCTTCCATTATTTGACATGTTATTTTTTGCCATCTCCATAGCCTAGCATAGCAACTGGCACATAGTAAACATTTGATAAATATTTGCTGAATGGATAGATTAAATAATTAAAATTCATCCAGCATTTAATCATCACCTTCTTTGTCCTCTTCTTTGGGGGAATTACCTACATATGTATTGTTTTCATAGCAACATTAAAACCTCCATTTTCTCACTTCCAGAAATGGTCATAGTACTACTTACTTTTTAATGCTGTTATGACCCCAAAAAAAGACACACACAAAAAAACAGACAGACCATGCCCTTGGGGAGCTTACAGACTAGTAGGGAAGATATATACATAATTAAAATAATGGTGAGAAAGCATAGTGACAATAGCTAATATTCATTGTACAGACACTGTGTTCCAAGCATTGTTTTAAATGTATGTATTAACTGCTAATCCTCATAAGAACAAGAACAATGAAGGACTATTAATATCTCCATTTTACAGATGAAGTAACTCCTGCCCAGTTAAATAACTAGGTCACATAGCTAATAATAGCTAATAAGTGTTTGCCTGATGGTCTTCTCCACCAAACCTTTGCCATCATCCTGGTGGCTTTAGAGTCCACATACCGACAAGGGGCAGAGTGGGTGGCTGGATCTTGTGTCATATTACTTAAAACAGCTGACATGCACGACAGTAATGTATTTGAAAGTTATCAGTACATGTTATAGTCTCACTAGTACCCCCACCACCCTAACCTGCTGTGTCTCCTATATTCCTTGACTCCTTGTCTCCTTGACTCTATTTCAGCTACTTTCTTCCATGGCTCACACTTAGGGCCTTGTGATCACTCACATTGCCTCACCTTCCAAATCACTAATTCACACATAACACTCCCTGATCACAACACCCTCTCTGTCCAAGTACTCCCACAAGTATCATTCTTCTACCTTAATACAAATTCTAATTCATTCATCCTGCTTTTTTCCCGTGTATCACCATCACATCTCTCTACTTCCATCTTTCGAAAATACTCTGATCAAAATCCCCAACATTCTTGCTCCTTCATTTTTCTGTTGGATGTATTTCAGGAAACTGCAGCTCTTGATGAATTTAGCCTCAGGCTTTCGCGCTGCCTACACCTGGGCAGCTGAGACCTGCTGGGGAGAGTCCCACATCCAAGCATCCATAAATTTATTCACACCAACTTCAAATGGGCCTGCAACATTGTGGGTTATCCTCTGTATGTTTCACTGGTTTCTCCCAATACCTTTTTAGACCATCTCTGCTTACAGATCTCAAACCCCTTCCCTTACTCCTTGCTCTAAAAGATGAATGACTTGCCCACCAATTTTAGAAGAAAAATGGAAGCCATCAAATAGTAACACCCTCACTTTCCCAATACCAAACATATATACCTACTGAAATCTATGTTCAGAATACCCTTCCCTCCAGACTTCCCTCAGATTCCATTCCTTCCTATTTCCAGGAACCTTGTAATAGTAATTAGCCTTTCTTTCTAATATATAGTCAACTTCTATCCAACTAGATCCTTCGTCACTTTCTTTTAAACACACTCAAGTCTTCAGTTAAAAACAAAATTAAAATGTAGTCTCTCAGTCTTCTCCAGCTACTTTCGTATCTCACTGTTTCCATTTTCTCATTTTCCACTCATTTTATTCCAGCCTGACTTCCAGTCTCATCTCTCCATTGAACCACCTCTCAATAAGGCTACTAATTATTTTCATGTCATTGAACCTGGCAGACACTTTTTTTTTTTAGCTCCCCATCATGACCTCTCAAAGGATTAAGCATTATTGCTTCTTCCTCCGTGAAGCTCTCTTTCCCCTGGATTTCCGGTACACAGCACTCCTGCTTCTTTTGCTCTTTTATCACCATCTCTATCAACTCGTTTTCCTCATGGTGGTCATTAAATGGTGAAAATTTTCATGGTGTACTTCAGGACTGTCTTTTCTTCTTCTTCTAATCTCTCATGCACACCTTTAACTTCACTTGCCATCTATATGTACATTACTTTCAAATTAATTTCTCAGTCACAGGCCTCTCTTCTAAACATCAGAACCATACATCCTGCTATTTATTTTTCTTTTCCTCTTGGATGTCTCAAAGGCCCCTCAAATTCAATACTGTCCAAAATTGAACTTCCTGAAACCTGTTCTTTTCATAGTATTCTCTCTCTCAGGGAATGGCACCACCATCTAGATGATCAAGTCAGAAATCAAGAATCCACCACTAGGAGCTGACCCTCAACTCCCCCACCCCCACCCCCACAACCTCTTGAACACTCTGCCCCTTCTATACCACCACCATTGTGGGACAGGCTACCTTCAGTCAGTTTTTTAAAATTTTGTGCTGAAAGACCAGGAATATATATTTTTTTATTTCCAGTCTTTAGCAGACTGCACCTTTTGTGTAATTCATTATAAATGTACACTTTGGATGAATTGAATGCCCTGTTAATATGTATCAATAAAATTAATTTTTAAAAAATTTTAATGGAAATGCAAAGGATCTAAAATAGCAAAACCAATCTTTTTAAAAAAATTATGAGGAAAATGAAACGAAATTTAAAAATATATACCAAATACAAGCCCCCCTTTTTTTACAAGTATTAGATTCAATAGGCATAAAGTACTGTTTCAAATTGCTATAGAAGTTGCTCAACTTGTATACTTTTATTATCATGTACCAATGACAAACCATTCAAGGACTGATATCAGCCCATAGCAATGCCTAAACCAGGGTTTTGGCTAATTTTTTCTGCACAGGGCCAGAAAATAAATATTTTAGGCTGTGTGGGCTGTGCTGTCTCTGTCACTATTCAGCTCTGCCATTGTAGCACAAAAGCAATCATAGACAACACGTAAACAAATGAGCAAGGCTATGTGCCCTTAAAACTTCATTTACAAAAACAGACAGCACACTGGATTTGGCCTGCAGGCCAGACGTAGATTGCCAAACCCTTACCTAGACTACTGGAAAATCCTCCTAACTGATTTACTTATATCTATTCCCCTCACCCCCCTTAAATTCATTCCCTCTCACTGGAGATGAAGTGATCTTTTCAAAATGTAGTTATGAACCTGTCACCCTTGCTTCCCTTTACTATTAGAAGACCGACAAAGACCTGTGTGGTCCATCCCTTACCAGCTTCATCAGCCACATGCCTCCCCGGTCCTCAGTGTGTCCACTCTTGCCATGCTAGCCTTAATTCACTGCTCCTTTGACTCGCCACACTCATGCTAGGGCTCTACATATGCCATTTCCTTTTTTAGGAGAAAACATGCTTCAGATTTCACTTTGAGTCATTTCCTTAGGGAAGGCATCCCTCACCACTCTGTTTAGATCAGATGCCACTAATAGGAGAGGCTGGAGATGTTTAACATAGGGAATCAGGGAAAGGAGCAGGAATTAAGTGCCCCTGCTACAGGATCTGGTAACATACATATCCGGAACTGGTTTGAACTTGGCAGGATTACTTTCTCTCTCACTTTTTCACATTTGCAATTCAGAGAGCATATATAGCCATTTTTATTTTATAAAGTGACTATTGTATTGGATTTAGACTAAAGAAAGTATTCGAAGTTAGTTTTAGAAAATTATCTTACCTGGTCTAAAAATATTTCAACCTAAACATTAAAATCCTATATTACTCAAAATCATCTTTGTTGTAATTTGGACAGTCTGGGGGAATGCGGCACCAGTTTCATCTTCACAGATGACCGGTGGTTCTCAGCCTTGTTCAAGTGGCTGAAAACCAGTGTGAATACAACAGACTCTCAATGTATATATTCCATCAGATGACCCAGGAGCAGTTTTAATAGCAGAAAACCTGGCTGTGTTGTGTGTGTCAGTCTCCTCATCTCACACACACACACACACACACACACACACACACAAAGCTACAAGATTTATTTTAAGAAACCACATATGAATCGCCCTGTTAATATTTGCAGCTTGTTTGCTAGTGGTGGTGGTGGTGCATAGGCTTGCAATCATAGTCAGCTGTGCAGATACAAGTGCGAGGGAAAAGAATATATGAGAGAAAAGTATTTGAAAGCCCATCCCTTAACTTACTCTGGAAAACTGGGAAAAATTCATAAGTCTTATTTATCGTTAGATAAGCAGTAACTGGAAAGAACATCTGCTGCACACAGAAGCCAATACTGAAAGGCCTGCCAGTCATTTTATTTTTAGGAAAAGAATAAAAAAAAAGAAAAGAAAAAAGTAATGCAACCAGACTAGCTAGTGTTGGCACATTCACCCAGAACATCAAAAGACGTTTGATAGGGGAGCGGATATGGCCCAAGCAGTTGAGCACCTGCTTCCCACATGGGAGGGCCCAGGTTTGGCTCCTAGTGCCTCCTGAAAAAAAAAAAAATCGAACAACAAGCAAGCAAGCAAACAAAAAAACAACTCTGGGGAGCCAATGTGGTTGAGCGCCAGCTTCCCACATACGAGGTCCCAGGTTCAATTCCCAGCCCGGTACCTCAAAAAAAAAAGACATTTGATTGGTGGGGAGGGGCAAGATGGCAACTGAGTAAGGAGCTCCAAGAGTCCCCTCGTCCTACAGGTCAGTTAGTAATCACCCAGAGCCCAGGGTCCAGAAGAGCATCCTGCAACGTCCTGGAAAGAATGGAGGGAGGAGATGTGTGAGGAAAGCATTCCACACTGCGGAGGCTGGTGCTCATTCTCCAGTGGTGGCAGAAACTGCCTCGGGAGCTGTTCCGTGGCTGGAATTGGAAGCTGCGTTTCCCAGAAATGGGGGAGGAAAAGACGGTTGGCCACCAACTTCAGCTACTGATTAGTAAATTTGGCGGGCTAAAGTATAATCCTAAGAACAGATAAAGTTTGAGCCTCTCCAAGTCAGAAAGAGGCCAGTAGCCACCATTTTAACTCTGCCCCCAGCATGAGGGGAAGTGGGGCTCATTGAAAATCACAGTGTGGCAGTTTGGTATTGTTTATGAATTCCAAAAACAGATATTGGATTGTGTTTGTAAACTGGTCTGTTCCACTGGGTATATTAGATTGTATTAGATTCAAAGGTGTCACTTTTACTTTATTATATCAAGATTTGGGCTTTTAGTGTGACCACATCATTAGGGCAACTCAGTTTAAGTCCCCACCCTTTGCAGGCTATATAAACAGATGCTCAGTCAGAAACATGGAAGTAAATACACAGAGAAAGAGAACACAGAGTGTTTAGTTTAGGACACTGGAGCCCTGGGGAGAGAGCTGAGCCATTCACCTGATAGTTCGCAGCTGAAGAGACCAGAGCCCTGAACAGCTGCGAAAGCCCAGAAAGAAATGGGCCCTGGGGAAAGAGATGAGCCTTATGCTAGCCTACAACTGAGATCAGAAGAAGCTGGGACCATGGAGCCTTAGGAGGAAGAGGAAGGCTGAACCCTCACAGAGACCAGCAACCATCTTCCTCCAACATGTGGCAACAGACTTTGGTGAGGGAAGTAACTTACTCTTTGTGGCCTTGTGACTGTGAGTTCCTACCCCAAATAAATACCCTTTATAAAAGCCAACAGATTTCTGGTATTTTGCATCAGCACCCCTTTGACTGACTAATATACCCAGAGGCCGTAGGGAACAGCTTCTTTCTTTCCACCCATATCAGACAGTAGCCTTAGGCTAGACTCCAGCCCCACCTTCAGCAGGGAGGATGCTGGCAGGGCCTGCACCAGCCTCTCTGGGTAACTGCAGATGCTTTCGGCCAGTACAGACTGAAGAGTGGGACACCTGGGACTCTATCCACATACCCCAGTAGGATAGGAGAGGAGCTGTGTTTCCTTGGCCTCTCTGGGCAACTTCAGGCACTTTCAGGCCACACAGACTAGTTTGTTGAGCACTTTCAGTTCCATCTTCACTCCTCTACCCCCATAGTATAGGAGGGGGGTGGTGTAACTTCAGCTTCTCTGGGCAATTGCAAGCATTTTTGGCACACACAGTCTGGATACTCAGACACCTGTAGCTACATCCCTGCTCCCCAATAGGACAGGAGTGGAGCTGTGTATCCTCAGCCTCTCCAGGCAACTGCAGGCACTTTTGGCCCATATGAACTGGTTTGTTGAGCACCTTTGATTCCACCTCCACACCCACCCTCCCCCCATAGGATAAGAAGGGGTTGGTGTTTCCTCAGCCTTTCCAAGAAACAGCAGGCACTTTCAGCCTGCACAGACTGAACTGTTGGGCACTTGTGGTTCCATCCCCATCCCGTAAAGGGCAGAAAGGACAGTATTCCCTCAGCCTCTCAGGACAACTGCAGACACATTTGGCTCACATGGACTAGATTGTTGGGCACTCCAGAAGGTCCATCCCTCCCTTGGCAGTGGAAGAGGGGGGCTAGTGCTACATCAGTCTACCTGGGCAACTGCATTCATTTTGGACCTGCATGGCATTGTTGCTCACAACTACAACCCTATCCCTGTCCCAGGCAGGGGAGGAAGGGTCATGAAGTTTCATCAGGCTCTCCGGAAAGCTTGGCCTGCACAACTTGGCTTATTACACATGGCTGCAGCTCTGTCCCTACTCCTGGCAGAGGAGAAAGATGGGAGAAGCTTCATCAGTCCCTCAGGCATGCAGGCAACATCAGCCTCCACAGCTTACAGCACCAACAAAATCCTCAGCTCCTGCTACACAACCAGCAAGGGAAAAGGGCACGAAAACTCTAAACTAAAGAGAAACTGCACCCAGATTAAATACATCTCTTAAGCCAGGCACCAACAAAAAATCCAATCCAAGAAAAAGGAAGATACGGCCCAGTCAAAGGAACAGGATAAGCCTCCAGATGACATAAAGGAGTTGAGACAACTAATCATAGATGTTCAAACAAATCTCCTTAATAAATCCAATGAGATGCCTAAGGAATTAAGGCTATTAAGAAGAAGGAGAAGAAAAAAAAAAGGCCCTGGGTGAGCACAAAGAAGAATTTGAAAGCATACATAGAAAAATAGCAGGTTTTATGGGAAAGAAAGGTGCAATAAATGAAAATTAAAAATACAGTGGAGGCATATAACAACAGATTTGAAGGGGCAAAAGAAAGGATCAGTAAGCTTGAAGAAATGGCCTCTGAAAGCAAACATACAAAAAAAAAAAAACAAATTAAGAAAAGAATGGGAAAAAATTGAACAGGGTCTCAAGGAACTAAATGACAGCAAGAGATGTGCAAACATACATGTCATGGTTGTCCCAGAAGGAGAAGAGAAGGGAAAGGGGACAGAAGGAATATTTGAAGAAATAATAGTAGAAAATTTCCCAACCTTATGGAAGGACATAGATATCCATGTCCAAGAAGCACAACGTACTCCCATCCAAATAAATCCGAATAGACCAACTTTGAGTTTATGCTAATCAGAATGTCAAATGCCAAAGACAAAGAGGATTCTGAGAGCAGCAAGAAAAAAAGTGATGCATAACATATAAGGCATACCCAATCAGATTAAGGGCTGATTTCTCATCAGAAACCATGGAAGCAAGAAGTCAGTGGTGTGATATATTTAAGATACTGCAAGAGAATAACTGTCAGCCAAGAATCTTATATCCAGCAAGATTGTCTTTCAAAAATGAAGTTGAGTTTAGAATATTCACAGATAAACAGAAATTGAGAGAGTTTGTAACCAAGAGACCAGCCTTGCAGGGAATGCTACAGCCTGAAAAGAAAAGACAGGAGAGAGAGGTTTGGAAGAGAGTCTAGAAAT